>OZ025885.1:4180619-4235043 GCA_964019415.1 Ianthella basta | reverse complement strand
TACACCTTTCAAGCTGGATTCACATAGAACAACTGCAATGAATCAGGATGTTTTGGCCACGAGTGCCTTCACCGGCTGACAGTATATGATGGCCTACGTGGCCAAAACCTCCTGATCAATTGCAGTTCTCCCGAATGAAAGTTGTACCATTGATCTGTGATGTTAATGCTACATACGACACCAATGTAGGGGAATCACTAAACTACACTAACTACTGTAAATTGGTTTAATCACAGAAATGAACAAACACAAAGCCACATACACTGCTGTGTGCATAATGTGTGTGTTAGTTGGTGTGTTTGTGTGCGTGTATATTGTGTGTTAGTTGGTGAGTTGGTGTGTGTGTATAAATTAATGTATCCGTTAGTTGGTGTGTGTGTATAATATACACACACACCAATTCACCAACTAACACACATTATACATGCACACAAACACACAATATCATCCAAACACACTGCTCCTTACACTTTTCCACAGATAAAATAATACAATTAGCAAAATTATCAAAGTATGACTTAGCACTATTCACTGTGACACATATTTCAGTTGCTGCCTACAACTGACCTATGCACCCAGCTAGTTGTAGTTTTGCAAGGGCAAAATTGATTAAGCCTGTACTCACATTGGAAGCAAACCATGCAAAACATTTATTTGTGAAGTACGAGCTAAGAAGGACCCAATAGACATACAGTACTGGAAGATTGTTGGACCTGTAGTTACAGACTGCAGTCTATAGAGAATTGCTGAATTTGGCTTCTGCTGACACTGCACATGCACACATTTTACTGAATGACTCAGCTACTTAGTTTGCAAAGTAGGCAACACTCCTTCCCCCTACATTCACACCCATATACAGTTGCACACACCTACACAAACAGTCAAAAGCTATGCAAACGTATCCCACACAGGTTGTACAGGCCCCATGGCCACACAGAGATAGACGTACAAATACACACAAATACACAAATACGTACCTAGATGCCCTCCCTACTGTACATAGACAGCACTAGCATGCTGTCTATGCACATCTTGCTCCACAAAGTAATACGCACATCATGCACACATGATATATGCAGTGACATCCAAATAACCATACACAAACATAAAGTGACATAACATGTGCGTATAGTATAGCCTGGGAAAGTGTTGCTAAAGATTGCACTGATACAAGCAAAAATCTTTGATTTGACACAGACACTTACATGTACACCTACACGCACGCACGCACGCACGCACGCACGCACGCACGCACGCACGCACACACACATACACACACACACACAAACTGCAGAATATGTGACCTAGGCAAAGCACTCCCAAACTAGGCCACATCCATGTTAAGGGGTGAGCAAGGAATCCTGCTGCTGGATGACACCATTGAATAAAATTGTGCCGCTGCCTCGCTACTAAATGCACAAAATGACAATAGTTATCAGCATGTGTAAGTTCTCCATGGAGAGATGACAGAGGTAGAGATGGAAAGGCACCATCCCTGACTCTGTCCCCTACAGTTGGAGTGGTGCTCACAGTGGGTCACATCATGCACAACCGAGAGTTGCTTTGTCTCACAACACTGCTGCCAACAAGGAACCACAACACTTGCGTTGTGGGTTCCTATTGCGTTGGAATGCAGTGAAGGCTAGGCTACGTACGTCCCTCTGTGTATACCAGCACCAATACCAGGACCTCTGAACGCTTACCTATGCATGTGTAACACTTTGTGTACACATTCAAAGTGCACAATTTGTAATGAAGCAGTGTTGAATGTACATGGAAGGCCATGTAACAGCAGATTTGTGGCTCAAGAGACTGGCATTAAGAATTCTTTAGACGGGACAGAGATTCTTACAAATGAAAGTAATACAGTTTTGTAGTTGTACTTAATCTTGTATCTAAATATCTATATACAGCTACTTCTAACTCAAACCTAGCTGTTCTGTCACTGCCTCATTCCTCTTTGACAATATGCTCTTCTTCAGTACTGTCAAAACCTGTAACAAAATGGAGTATTTGTGGTTAAACGAGTCCTTCAGTATACAGTATGACCCCCTCTATACACTTAAGTATGTATACCATGTACACACAGACATATTATACATTGCAATCGAAGTTTACGAGCTTCAAGCGCAGTATTAACTTCAATAGAGTACAGAACATTTTGATCCGTGAATCTTCATCAGCTGTAATACAAAACTTAGGGGAGTGCGACAGTAAATAAGGGTGGGCATGTCATTGGGTGTCAAAAGTTCGGCGGGAGGTGATGTAATGGGGTGGTGATGTTATGGATGTATCAAACTATGAGCAGAGGGAGTGATAGAGAATAGATTAAATAGGGTGGGATGTGAGGTAGGGTGAGGTGGCCTGGGGGGAGGGGGGGTCAGTCAAGGGGGGCAGTGGGAAAGAGGAGGCTTGTTCAACAGGGGGAGCCAGGAGGGACCACACAGTAACCACACAGTAATGAACCTCTACAGTATCATATTATACATTTATCATTCACACACATAATCCATATGCACACATTGCATTCAGTGTGTTGCCACTGTCTGGTTACTAGAAATACAAATGTTGTACAAACACGAGGATTGCTTACCCTACGCAGGGGAGCACTTAGTGGAGGGAGGGTGGGGCAGGGGGTATTTGCCTCCCTCCCCCTGGAAATTTAGCAAGGTATATGTCAGCATAGTATCACCCCAATATTTCTTGGTACCTCAGTTTTGTCCCCTTGAAGAATTTTCTAAACCCAGAACTGCTATGCGGGCATATAGGTATATAACAACTGCTAAATCTTTGCAAGAAATTGGTTCATGCATTGACAGAATACACTCTGACTGAAATGTGATGACGAAATGTGATGACTGAAATGCACATTTCACTGCAGCAAATTACTTAGTTCCCACAAAGGGCTTACCGCATGTCAAAAAATTTTGCAATCAATAATGTTCACGAATTTTGCAAATGGAGCACAGTTGTGAATTTTTCCATCACGAACATTTATATACATAATGAAAGGCATGGTATTGTATTATAATAAACATAACGCACATTTGTTTCTTACCTAATTACTCCTTCAGTTTTGAATGGATGATCACGAAACGTGGTAGGATTACGTAGAAACATAGCGAGAGTAACATGGTCAAGCCTACAGTATATTCAGTTTAAAGTCGTTCCGTCCAACTTCTTGCCACTTTTACAGCTGCGGCCATATCTAAGAGATAGGAAAAAGACCGTGCTTCAGTGTCCATAAACTCCTTTAATTTCCCACCAATCTTCACCAAACTTGGAAGAGTATACGTATCATGACAATCTGGGGGGTGACCTAAGGTGGGTATCACCTTCGCCGCTGGACTCCTTAATATATACAAAATGGATTAACATAAGACATTCTGTACACACGGAGTGTTACAGAGTGGGTCTATGGAATGCTACCAATTAAATGGACAGTTTTGATGGGTCAACACTCAAATTTACAAACCATAGACTGAGAACCCACCCAAAGGGAAGGTATTCAGCTAGTGAATACAATAATATGTACTATAACGTCAAAGGAAGATGGCAGATTAGTAAACATCAACGGAAGCACTTGCTTGTTCAATTATAAAAGATACTGCTCCCAACAAAGATCATAGAAACCCTTAGTTGCTAACGCACTATAGTCCCTTTCATAGAATTATATTCATGAACCTTTCTGTCTCCCCATCTTGAAAGCGATTTGTGAAATTTTCAGTCTCAAAACTTTCACGACATACAGAAGTCCACAAGGAACTATAGATAAGAACCAACTATAATTACAGTATGTGCAAACTGTAACTTGATTAAAGTCCGTAATCTGATCAGCAGGTCAAAACAACCCATGTACCTAACTGATTGGCCAGTACTACATTCATCGACATAAATACACACACAGATTGTGACTCACTTCCATATCTGAGGTACGAGAGGAGCATCCCGCTGTAGTATAACATCAGTGAAACAAAGAAAGAACCAGCAAAGAACACTGACATAATCATAGGTGGCATCTTGGCGAGGAAAGGGTACACCCAGATGTCAGCTGATGAAGCCAGGTACACAATCCTATGGGGAGATGATGGCAAGAATCAACAAAGCAGAAAACACCCCAATTCAAAATTTAAGGACCATCTTCTCTCAAAAACATTGTCACCCAATGTTCCCAGATGTGACACTTGGCAGTAATCAGAGTTGGTATGAACAAGATGGCTGATGGTGACAAATATTTGGGTTACTGTTTACCCTGATGAAATACTATATTGAACAGTGAAAACTTGGAATGGTAGTGCAGGTGGTACCAGCAAAACAGTTTATGGACATACAAAATTCATAGTGTCAAAATTACATGGTTTCCATGGATTGGTGACCATCTGCAAAGTTTAGTCCTACATGACTGCACCAGAGTGCATAATGGCATCCATTTCAAACGGCTGATACATCGATTCGTTATAATATATAGAATGGCCACTAGGCATTAGGATGTACTGATTTAGCAGTGATAAACTGCTGTGAAGAGACCTATCTCGGTGGCCACCAGCCTCTCTACTTCAGAGATAACAAATTAGCTGAAAAGGCTGAAACAATACAGTGAATCTAAATCCCAATCATTGGATCAGACCCACAGAATCTAATTGATTACAAAAAGACTGAGTTTCTGAAAGTTGCACTAACAGCTAAGAGCAATCAGTCATGGTCGTTCCTATGATATAGTGCATATAATAATGTGTATAATTTGTTTTCTGAGTATAATTATAAGCAATACAAGATTATGACAAACGACAAAATCAAAACAAGAAAAATGTGAAATGCTCCATCCCACAAAAATTAAGGTCCACATGGTACTGCGAGTGTGAGCGTTCGCTAGGACACTACCAAGTAGCACTTCCCGTAATGTGGCATACAAAATTTTCAGCCACGCAAATACACACATACTGCACACACGTATGTATGCACTAACACACACATGCACCATGACACACAGTGATACAAAGTGTCCTCTACGGGTGACAGGTTAGTTCTGCAACAAGCACACGTGAGAAAGCAGTGAGAATGCTGCAGTTACAAGCGATGCATGATACATCCATCAAACCATCCCTACTCACCAAACAATATAGATGGTACAAAATACAAAGAGTATGAGCACTGCTGTGGAGGTCTTTGGGTACTTGTGGTAGACCAGGAACATTTCTATCAGCACTGCCACTGCAATGGTCGAGTGCTGCAGTGGGTGAGAGGAGACAGAGGGAGGTGGCATACTCATTGTAGGCAACAATGCTGCACTGTGAAGCTGACACATTGCAGCACTTCATTAGAATGGTAGAATAGTCACTTGTAATGTTATGTAGTTCCTCAAGTAGAAGCATGCACACAAATGCAATAGTGCACACACACACCACACACACTACACCCAATACCCACCACACACACCACCCACCACACCACACACACTACACCCATCACACACCACACACACATACGTACAGTACTATGCACACACAGTTACACAATCTTGCTTCTCCCCTACTGTCTCTCCAAACTCCAAACATACCAAGCAACCCTAAAATGATTGCAATCACTATTAAACAGTAACTTATGCAGTGCAATAGTGTACTCTTCATCGGTGTTCACCCACTATTTACGTAATAAAAACAATTGTATAGGGCAACCAGGTCAGGAATTGTAACAGGAAACTTCAACACACAACTATCAAAGTCGCATAAGTTTTCCAATTCCATTCATACATGGTCATTGACTTGTAACTTAAACTATTTGAGACATCCATGAATCCTCCAAGCTAAGTTGAACAACACCGCACACAGCAAAACCAACAGCTAGCCTACACAGACATATTCAACATACAATGTATGACAGAACTGACCACCCAGTACAGCACAGAGTTGGTGCTGACAAGTCTGTTCCTACTGTGAACAGTACACTGGCTGATTGTGACAGGGATTGAGGAGAGGAGTGTGGCAGAGCTTACCCAGTAGTGGTTGAGAATGACAGGGATGTACAGGTCAAGGAAGGCTGGGTAGACCAGCTCTCGGTCAATGGCAAAAATACCCCAGAATGAGATAAATACAAACTGAAGGGGAAGCAGAGACACAAGGAAATGAACACACACACTTCACCACACACAGGAAGGCTCATAGACACATGTACATCCACCAGCAGAATGCTCTCACACACAAGATGGATGAAGACACACACACACCCACACCCACACCCACCCACCCACCCACACACACAACACACACACACACACACACACACACACACAACACACAAACACACACACAACACACACACAACACACACACACACACACACACACACACAACACAAACACACACACACACACACACACACACACACACACACACACACACACACACACACACACACACACACACACACACACACACACACACACACACACAAACACAACACACACTCACGCATGCACACACACACACCACACATGCACGCATGCATGTATACACACACACACACACCTGCACGTACGCACACATGCACACACACACACACACACACACACACACACACACACACACACACACACACACACACACACACACACACACATGCACACACACATGCACACAAGTACACACATGCCCCACTATTGTAAACATCAATACATATGCATAAACACATACACAATACATTCATATAGAGTATGTGCGTACCATGGACATAGGGAATGCCAAGACAGTGAACATGGTGTCCACTACTTCCTGCAAGAGAACTTTGGCTTTGGACTGTGGCATGATGTCAACAAAGAACCCCATGAAGAAGTAGGCCAGCTGGATCCACTGCAGGACGTGGGAGGACATAGTACAAGTCAATGCAGGACAAACCTTGTGTGAAGTATAGTACAGTGTGTGGGCATATGTGCAATCCATACTGTATTATACATTGGGGGGGGGGGGGGGGGGGGGGGGGGAGTTTGGTGTAAGTTGAAGCTGAAACACTGCAGATACACATCCTGAAAGTTAATACAATACAGCGTGCGCTGATGCTTATGCGCTAAATACAGTGAAAGATGCCATTTACGAAATTGATGTAAGTGAGGTACTTCCATCTCCCGCCAAAGGTAAGGGCCCCGGGGAACCCTTTTTCCAATTTCCCTTCTTCAGCTAGCCCCTTCATCACGCCCGCCTCGAAAACCTTCACGTACACGCAGAAGCAAAGAATCCCAAAGTGCACGACATGACTAATGATAAGCTCCACTTTCGAACGTCTGTACGACTTTCGCTGCTTCTTCGCAAAGAGCGCCTCGCTGCTCTGCTTGCCCTGGTGACGGGAGGGATCACCCGCCATTTTGAACCAGTCAACACGAGTTTATGCAAAGTCACATGACTGTGTCATGTGTGTCTGTTGTGCATGACTGTCAGCTGAGCTAAAATGGAAGAGGCCGAGGAGTCAGCCTTGCTCGATCCCCGCCAGAGACGCATCCATGCTTGCAAGAAGGGCTGCTTGGTTGTCATAGGTATCCTCAAGGCGTGGTGGAAGCTGCTGGTGGTGGTCCTCACTCCCTTAGTGCTACTCCCACTGCCACTAGCCTTATCGCCATTAGCCGATGATCAGGTGCGTGCAGTAACGTACGGTAGAGTCCATTACCAACGACTCTGCAGGGTTTCATGCGAATAATGTACTCAGGCTATGCTATACTAACCTTCGTGGGGTCCGTCGATAGCTATTCGGAGCTCTAAGAGCGTTTTGTGTATGTACTTCTGGGAGGCTCTGTTACACAGCTAGGTATGCTAACTATACGTCTGTTGATTGCAGCAAACCAGTACGAATAAATTATCCATTGCTTTAGTAACTGCATTTATACATGCGTAGTTTGGTGTACAATGGCCCTCTCTATTCTGGAATCCTCTGGGACTGTTTGGGATTGGCTGTGTCGTATGTGTGACCTGATTAGAGAAGTGTCCTTATTTTAGAGGTAGTTTGCATCGTTCATGTAGCTGGGGCAGTATTCATTAGAGATGTGTCATGCTTTCAAAACGTTCTTTGTATTAAAGGTGTTCCACCATATCCATAAAAGGGTCTGCAAAATATTAATACGTAGTTCGTTGACAGTTGATCATGTAGAGACGTACAACTAACTGTGTATATATATATAATGCAGGGAAGTGATGCTTCATCAGCGTTAATTGGGACTCTCAGAATGTTTTTATGTTCAGTCATAAAACACTTTGCTTTTGTACCCAACTGCAATTGCTTTCAGTGTATACATTGTTGTCTGCTTTTTACCTTCTGTATGTTCATGTATAGGCGGCTCTTCATGGTTATATTGTGCCTATTCCCATTTGTACTATTTATAGGCAGCGGATGCAGCCTATGTCATCCTCATCATGGCTGTGTACTGGGTGACTGAGGCCTGTCCTATTGTGGCTACCTCTCTCCTTCCGCTGGTACTCTTCCCTGCACTGGGAGTGCTCAACGCACCAGATGTGGCACTGACATACTTCAATGACACAACTGTCCTCTTCATGGGCGGCCTCATAGTAGCTGTTGCTGTAGAGAAGTGGGACCTCCACAAACGGTTGGGAGTTCTTGTACTATTGCTGGTGGGATCGAGGCCAGTCCTGTAAGTGTTACATGGACACTTGTACAGGGGATGTTTTCGGCTGGCGCACAACATTTCGAGTGCAACCGTAGCCCAGTGTTCAAGATACGTAATCTTGTTGGAAGTCCCATTGTATATATGGATACATGATTACTCATTGCATTAACCCCTGTACATTTCCTCTGTACAGATGCAGTAGGTAGCAGAAATAGGCAAGCACTCCTATGCTCTGCATGTATTTCAAAGTGTCTTCTTGCCCCTATACATTAGTCTCCTGCTGGGCTTCATGGTAATGACGGCCTTCCTGTCAATGTGGCTGAGCAACACTGCCACCACAGCCATGATGCTGCCCATTGCAATATCAGTCATCAAGGAACTCGGCCAATGCACTGACCCACCTCGGGATACAACTGCAGACCACACACAAGAGATAGAGAGTCAACTCAGTGATGAAACCCCTGCTACTAATACAGATGTGGACTTGTCTTATAGAAGCTACAGTGCATCTGAACAGCCGCTGTCAGGAGGTAGGAATGACAGGATGACAGTACCTCAGGCAGGAGCCTGGACTGACAGACTGACAGTAACGTTTGCAACGGATGAAGTGAAATCCGAACTTGCAGTAACAAGCGAACCAAGAGTACTAGAGACAAGCCAGCAAGTAGATGCAGATGGAGACTTGGAAAGCCGTAGCCACATGCATTCAAGAACAGCTTCGTTGCACCATTCTACTAGGATGAGGTCGGATACTGTGCTCAGCACCAACACCGGTGTAGATCTGGCTGCAGAGATGAAGGACGAGGGACAGCCTTTGAGTGACACTGTGGTGCGTTTGAGCAAGGGGCTGGTGATTGGGATTGCTTTTGCAGCCAACATCGGAGGAGTTGCCACTCTGACAGGAACAGCACCCAACTTGGTACTGACCGGGATAGTAAGCAAGTAAGCAGTTGCTCTGTACAAAAGTAAATTCTGTGATTGTACAACATGTGAATATCATTGTGTTGCCTTTCTTCTACGTGCAGCCTCTTCACTGGCAGTAACGAGATCAATTTCCTCACCTGGATATTCTTTGGCCTCCCCACTGCTACCTTAGCTCTGGCACTCACGTGGGCATGGCTGGCACTGGTGTACTGTGATGACGTGTGAGTGTGTATAACTAACAATGGCAAATAATATAGTGGGGATACACCAGGCATGTAATGCTGGATTATCATCATCATTAAGTATATGCACCACTGTGTCCTGCTTTGTTTGGAATGTTTGACTTCTCAGTCTGCTCCACTACCACTTTGCATGCCAACTTTATAATATTACGTGATCCCTTGAATGCCTTTAGCTGTGTTGCCAGTATTGGACATTTTGTTTAGAACTGTCCTCTGTCTCACTGTTGCACTTCTCTCCCTCCCTCTCCCTACACCACTGCCAGTCTGGGCTTCCTCAAGAGGAGAATCTGCCGTAAGATGACCATTTCAGTAGTCAACAGACAGAAGGGGAAGGCAGTGATAAAGGAACAGTACAGGAAACTGGGGCCCATGAAGTGAGTGCAGGGCACACAAGATACCTGTGTGTAACGCTAATGTACCCTTTTGCCCTTACCCTATGTTGCCTGAATGGCTGTTTTCCATGAGCACACAAAGAGAGTTGTGTGCATTTTGTTTCGTTGCGTATTTTATTATACTTATTGTGCAGGTATGCAGAGATGGTGGTGCTGGTAGGCTTCATTGTACTAGCCTTGCTGTGGTTCCTGAGGGAACCCAGGTTCATTCCTGGATGGGGAGACCTCTTCCCAAGGGAAAATGGGAACAGGTGGGAAATATGCACAAATGAACAAGGTATTATACAGCAGTCTTGATGGAGTAACCCATGATCGGTGCAGTGCACACAACTTAGTTGCAAAGCAACTTTTTGCTTACATATCTCTATTTCACATATTCCTGCAGCTTTGTGTCAGATGGTACCACCGCCATCTTTATTGTGTTCCTCCTGTTCATCATCCCGTCCCTTCCCTGCTTTCCATTTGCACCAACCAGGAGGAGACCACCAGACAGTGAGGGGCCATTGGGATGGTGGGATTTCACTCTGTTTGTGCAGAAACACACTAATATTGCTTCTACATGTGTGCTAGCTAGCCAATATTTAGCATGAAGTAAGATTGTATGTAGTTAGTATTGTGATTGTATCAATTCCTTCCAGCTTGTACAAGGTGCAGAGGATGCAGGAGACTACCAAAATGGGGTGAGTTACAAGTTCTAGTCAGAGCTGGTCCCACATCTTTGTGGTTGGGTCACACTTCAGGCCACACTTTGAACACTAGATCAGTGTGTTGATCAAAGACCTGGCCTCTATTTAAGAATAGCTCAGCTGCTGTTTTAGCAAGACCAGGCGTCTACTTGAGCCCGGCCTCTACATGGACAAATACTTATTGCACATCTATAACTCTCTGACTCCATTCCCTTTTTAACACTTTCAGCTGTGCATCTTTTTGTGTGTGGATGCTTTTGGAAAAGACCAACTTGGAGCAGTGCAGGTGAGTAATGCCTTCTCTATAGATTGGGTGAAGTGAGGACTGGGGGCTCATACACATATGAGCCACAGTATGTGTATTCCAGTGTAGATCAGTCCAATTTACTCCACCTTTCCTTCCCATCTCTCCAGGCTGCATAGCTGCTGGCAGGTCTGACCGTCTGTTGGACTGGAACACTGTCCACCACAAACTGCCATGGAATGTGGTGCTGCTGCTGGGATCAGGGTTTGCACTGGCCAGGGGGGCTCAGGTTAGAGGAGGGAGGGAGGGGTAAGGGCAGACATGGAGTACATACAAATGAGCACCTGAATCTGAACATTCACACTGCTTAGCATTGCTGTGGGACACTTACAATTAATATTATTGCAATTGGTTGATCCATTAGCTAGTAAGATAGCCTCGTCCACAGGCCTTTCACGTTAATTGCGGGGGAGAAGAAAAAGGGCCTGGGAGCCACTGTTCTGTGACGTCATACCTCCGTACTGAAATGGCGTGTCGACGGCGATTGCATAAGGTTCAATGGACAGCAATGAGCGCGGCCTTCGTAAGGCTTTGCACATGCAGAGTTTGCTCGTACGTCATGTCTCCAAACCGATCGTCCTCGTTCAGCTGAAAGGGGCTGAAGGAAGACCTTACCGGGCGCCTTAGTCGGCTACTGTTGGTGCCAATCGAGGATGGCGACGGTTTGCCACAGTACATGTGCAAGAATTGCTTAGTCCATTGAAGAACAATGCTGCCAGACTTACTTCCAGCAAAGTCGAAAAGGAACGGCAACACCTCGAAACTAGTCGATACCCACAGAAGTATATCCTTCTGTTGATAGAGATAACAAGTAGCAGTCAGCTGTTCTTGCTTGAGCGCGATACTATGTAGAAAGTCCAACGTGAGAGAAAGAGCATACGACAGAGCATCAGTGGATAGCCTGTCCTCCATAACCTGCGCAGTAGCCATTGCCGTAGTTGATTTTTACGGATAATATACGGACGTGTCAGTTTCCGTTTCCCTACTTTTGGGGGAAAATTTGCGCATGCACTAACAGTGTATACCAGGCGGTCTTTCCCACCCACGCTAATTATCGCGGACAGCCTGTGGACGAGGCTAGTAAGAGAGAGGAAGGGAAAGAGAGAATTAAGAGGGAGTGCTAACGTGTGGCTTCACAGTGTAGATTAGGATATAGTTTTTGATCATCATTTCATGATACAAATTGATGGTGAAGAGCTTGAGCTGTGCGAGAGATGACCTGCTGCATGCTTGCTATCTGCTTTTATGAGAAATCTTTCATGGAGCTTGTGTTCTTCTGGATCACCTGTTGAATTCGGCCCTGACCACTTGCCCCTCTCCTCGCCTCCCCATCCCATGCAGTGCTCAGGTCTCAGTGCCTTTGTTGGAGTTCAACTAGAAGGCCTGGGAGCACTTTCCCCAGCTGGCGTGGCCTTTATTTCATCAGTGGTTGTTACCATAATAACACAGGTCGTATCAAACACAGCAACAACAACACTCTTCCTACCAATCCTTGCAGAGCTCGTGAGCATCTACTACGTATTGCACACACACGCACACACACACACACGCGCACACACGCACGCACGCACACACACACACACACACACTAACCTCACCCTGCCTTCTGCTCAGGCTATCAGAGTGAACATAAACCCTCTGTATCTTATGATACCAGCAACTGTGTCAGCCTCACTTGCATTTGTGTTGCCTGTGGCAACCCCGCCCAATGCAATCGCTTTCTCTTATGGGATCATCAAAGTGTACGAAATGGTAAGTATTCAATGCATACATATTCTCACTGTGTACAGTAAGTAGTTCCAAGTGTACTGTATATTCCCCTCATCGGTCCTCATTAGTCCTCATGGTATGGACAAGTACATGAGTAATGCTACCCTATTATAGCGTAAAATAGTGTCCTCAGTCTTTTTGCTTAGATTATTCATTCTTCAGCTCTCATGTTCTCCCTCCCTGCAGGCCACCACTGGACTAGTTGTTAACATACTGTGCATTGCTGTACTCACAGCTACCCTCAACACTATAGCACTGCCTATCTTTGACCTGTCCACCTTTCCTGTTTGGGCACAGCCTATTAACGGCACCACCAACACAACCCTTGTGTGCTAAAGGATTCTGTGTTACTGTTGATGTGTGATTGGATTTATATATATTTTTATATGAACTTATTGAATGTACAATGGATTGATGCTTTTGTCATGAAATGCACTCGTCATCGCATTGTCTAAGTAGAAACAGGGCGCATGGTGAGGTAATTGTCTTTGTGTGTGTACATGTGAAGCTCAACCTGCTGCTTATAATTTCCACTGCTCTTGCCCTCCTGTGTATTGCTCATATTGTATATACAGCATTATAATAATAAGGCCGTCTATACATGACCCTACACACACCTTGTTACAATAATGGTAATAATATGTACATTTTTTGAGTTCGAGCCAAGTGAATGAAGTGCAACCTATGTACAATATAATATATGTTATTTAATCTCATGTACTAGCCACTATTATTGTGCAATCTCATGACATTCATAATAGGGAGCAAGAGACTAAAATAGCTATATATATAGGCTTAGCAGGTTAACAATCATTATTCATAATTTGAATACAGTGTAGGAACTATAATATTATAATAAATACACTATAGAAATGAAATTGCTGACAGTTCACACACACACACACACACACACACACACACACACACACACGGCATCACTCAGCACCCAAAGCTTGTGTTTGTGGTGGTGCCATTGATGGGCACCGCCCACACAGGAAAGGTATTCAGGTCAAACACAGGCACTGCTATCATGTTGACTGATGCAGTGAGCACAACAATGCACATTATGTTGACAACCAGCCCCGTGATGGCCTGCAGGGTGGGGAAACAAACCACCATCACCAATGCTATGATACATGACATCTTCAAGTGCACTCTTCATCAAGTTGGGAAATTAGCTTGGGAAACATGGTAAATTGGACGGTGGAACCTGTCAAATATGGACAAACTATTCTGTGTCATCTGTTCATAGTGTAACCATGCATGCACCAACCTATAGTTGCACCTGTCAAATGTGACCAGCTTATGGTAAGTTGCACCAAACCTCTACAATGAACCCACTTGTTTCAAGCAGCCAAGGCAGGAGACCCCACAAGGGGACCAGATTAAAGATTCGTTTCACTGATGCATCATATAGCTTGGCAACACACAGTATATTTAAGTCCTTACCATCTCATACACTTTGATGACTCCATATGAGAATGCAATAGCATTAGATGGGTGGGCCACGGGTAACACAAATGCAAGTGAGGCTGACACAGTTGCTGGTATCATAAGATACAGAGGGTTTATGTTCACTCTGATAGCCTGAGCAAAAAGCAGGGTGAGGTTAGTGTGTGTGCGCGCGCGCGTGTGTGTGTGTGTGTGTGTGTGTGTGTGCGTGCATGCCTTTCACAGATTTGATGCAATGCATATTATGTAAATTTACTTCAATTCCCTCTAATGGCAACACACGTATAAGTTTTTTGTAATGCATACAATTAAGAATAGCTACTTACATATCTACATAGTGTTCCCAACAACAGGCAGTGCTTACCAGTTCTGCAAGAATTGGGAGGAAGAGCGTTGTTGTTGCTGTGTTTGATACAACCTGTGTTATCACAGCCACGACCACTGATGAAATAAAGGCCACACCAGCTGGGGACAATGTTCCCAGGCCTTCTAGCTGATCTCCAACAAAGGCACTGAGGCCTGAACACTGCATGGGATGGGACGTGCTCCTTAGTAGGACAGGTCCAATACAACACAGGTGCCCTGGTCCCACAGGTGATCATGATTTTGTCCACACAAATAAATAACTCTGTGTAGCCATAGCTGGTACAATGGGCAACCTAACTAAGTCCCTTTGTGTTCTTTCTCAAACACCATATTATGGTCACATGAACAAAGAGAGAGTAGGTATATATAGGACTAAGGTAGTGTCCCCTTGGAAGAAGACTCTGCTGTATGAGGATGACCTTTCTTCTATGTACATACACAAGCTCCATTGTATGACAATGTGACCATCAATTTGCTTATTCCTTCTCCCTTCCCTTCTCTGTCCCCATCCCCTAACCTGAGCCCCTCTGGCCAGTGCAAACCCTGATCCCAGCAGCAGCACCACATTCCATGGCAGTTTGTGGTGGACAGTGTTCCAGTCCAACAGACGGTCAGACCTGCCAGCAGCTATGCAGCCTGGAGAGATAATCAATTCACAATGTTACAAATCATGGTACAAGCATATAATGTAGCACTTAATATTGTAACCATGCATGCATACTATACATAGTGTATATAGCATTGAGTGAATAACCAGGAATAAATGCTTATACTCACCTGCAGCACTCCAAGTTGGTTTCTTCCAAAAGCAACCACATACTAAACAATGAACAGCTAAAAGGGTGCATTGGAGTGAAGGGGATATAAGTGATGGACATGCAGTACTAGTAACCATTAAGCATGAAAGAGGAAGAATGGAGATTAGCTATTGTACTTACACAGACTTACACTGACTTGCATTGAATGGTGAAGGATTATATTATCTCAAACTGAAATGTGGCATGAGCCGTGACATACATAATAACACATAACCAAGCAATTGGAACCCACCCCATTTCGGCAGTCTCCTGCATTTGGCACATGCTGGAGAAAGAGAGAGACGTCGCAGTACATCAAAACCTATAACTTTCATTCTTAAGACTGTATGCTGCATCAGTTTTCATGCCACTTCTTCCTTATTATCTTGCACATTAGTCCCCAGGTATACAGTGATGGTGCTACATACCATTTTGTACACAAACAAATTTGCATGGGACTTATATTTCATTGATGCCGTTACCTGAAGATCTTTGCGAAACACTTGCATCACTCTAATGTCTAATAACAGTACTTGGGGTGGAGTTTCATGAATTATTTTCACAAACATATGCTAAATTACGAAACTTTTGAAAATAACGTCCCCTGAAATTTGTAAGCATATACCGTATACGTATGTATTCATAGATGCAGTAGGAGATACTCTGCAGTTAGTCAGGTGCCTGCAGCTGGGGTTCAGCTGCAATGGGTGT
Source organism: Ianthella basta (assembly GCA_964019415.1). Classification (NCBI taxonomy): domain Eukaryota; kingdom Metazoa; phylum Porifera; class Demospongiae; order Verongiida; family Ianthellidae; genus Ianthella; species Ianthella basta. The sequence goes on along the minus strand of OZ025885.1, from coordinate 4,218,794 downwards.
TGTTTGCATGTGGGACATGTCCATATGCAAACATATGGCTTCCGTGCGGCCAATTTTGGCCTTCCGTATTCCCTTCCCTTTCTCTGCCAGATTGGGCCTGATTTGTGCAAACTTGGCATCAATCTGAACCACTATCCTTGTGCTACAAACATGTGCTTATAAATGGTGAATAGTCGTGAGATATAGATATATCCTGAGATATAGCGCAGTTAGTGACTATGGTAAAAAAGCACAAATCGTCGTTGTGGAAAGTGAGAAAGAGGCTGAATTAGAAACAGAGGGTATGGACCAATACGCAATCAATCACTCTAACTTTTCCATGTGAGTGCTTTTCCTAACTAAATCCGCTGCAAAGTTACATCAATAAATGTAACTTCTCTCTCGCCCCCAAAAAGTTGCGCACCTTATAACTCTTCACCGTGTGTCAGTGCCACAAGCTCACTTGCCACACGAAGATTTGCTGAGAAGACCTCATTTTAGCCCAAGGCAATAGCAAAAGTGCTTCACATTCCTAGCTATACAAACGTATATAACTTGCTGAATGTCATGAACAACCAAACATCATTCATCCCCATGGAGACACACAACCCTCTTATCATCGGACATCCCAATAGTTGCTGCAGAGTACAGTCCCATCACTACCACCTGCTGCATGCCCCCCCCCCCCCCCCCCCCCTTACTGTCTGGTGGTCTCCTCCTGGTTGGTACAAATGGAATACAGGGAAGAGATGGGATGATGAATAGGAGGAAGACGAGGAAGATTGCTGTGGTACCATCAGATATAAAACTGTAGGGGATGGAGAAACATGGAGGTGCTGGATATACGTACATATGCTATTAAACTGCACAATATTAAGCATTTTGTTGAGTAGGTGTGCTATAAATGTTTACTTTAAGACCAAGCAAAAACACTTTCTCCAACCGCACACTCACGTCCATTGATGATACAAAGTCATGCTATTCACCTGTTTCCATCTTCATCTTGCAGGAAGAGGTCTCCCCATCCAGGAATGAACCTGGGCTCCCTCAGGAACCACAGCAAGGCTAGTAGAAAGAAGCTGAACAGCACCACCATCTCTGCAAACCTGCACAAAGGGATCAAAGGATATGTTAAGAAGCTTCCACAGTACTGATGAGGGTATTATGGATATTCCCGGGATGCAACAGATTGTGTGCTACTGGTTGTGTATGGCAATAGTGCAATCATGTACTAAAGGGCTGGCAGGGCTCAAAGGTTGACATTGACATGTGACCTGTCAGCCTCACTGCATGCAAACGGTGACATTCTCAAGTGCTGCATTCAACATTCACCACAGTCTCCTTGCTTACTACACATCATAAGCACCATCTGCTGAAACAGGCTACTTTCTATAGTAGTTATGCAAACTTTGGGTCACTTGCAGTTGCTTCGTGTACAATAGTACACCATACATGTAGTAGGAAACAAGTACAAATTGCACAAGTTGTACATACAACAGCTACAAATGAACGATATAGTCTGGACAGCTGTGTAATAAGACTTAATTGTGCTATAAATAGCAGATGGTATTCCTAAACTCTTTGGTTCAGTTGGTTGATTGCAACCGCAAATTTGCCTCAGCCATTACAAACAACACAAATGACGTAAGTGTGCATCCTATACAGTAGGTGCCCTGCACTCACTTCATGGGCCCCAGTTTCTTGTACTGTTCCTTTATCACTGCCCTCCCCTTCTGTCTGTTGACTACTGAAATGGTCATCTTACGGCAGATTCTCCTCTTGAGGAAGCCAAGACTGCATGGAAGACAATGTCATACAGAGCAGTAACAAAAGAGGGCTTATGTGAATGACAGAATACGAAGTACAGCATTTGAATTCAAGTGTATCATAGCCCAAATCATGGCAAACGGATAAACAGAGGTGGGTATATCCAACATGTACACATGAGAACACTGTAGGGAGAAACTAAAGGATGCACGTAAATACTGTTTGTTGCCATCTAGATCTACCTGAATAACAGTGCATATTACTATAGTGTGTATGTGCATTATTAGTCCAGCATGTACATTACTGAAATGTTTTCTCCAAAAACAAGGGCAGATGTAGGGATGATGCAGTGTGTCTCAAGGGCATAACAAACCACCTGGCGGAAAACCGTAGGAACAAGGAGGGCAGGACCATGCAAAGAGGGGGCCAGCCTGTCCACGCAAAACCTAGGTCATTAACATTCGCTGACTTTGAAAACATTTGCACCATCCCTACATCTGGCAGCATTTTGCTGTGCATCCTACTACTGAACAACCATTCTGGCTATTCAGCTTCCCCTTTACACCTGCAGGTACAACTTTACAATTTGACCATCTCTCTGCTTTGCTGTGCTCTATCTTCCCTTTCCACCAGGTGTATCCCTGCAAATTGCTTGCTACTCAATCTACTTTGCGGCATGTGCTCTAGAATCTAGGACCTCCTACTCTTCCAATGCATTACGTGTTTCCATGTAAGTATCAGCTGCAGGCTCCATATTCTTTGCGTTCATCTCTTATGTAGCCATCTCGCTCTGCCATGAGATCCTGGCAAACCACTAAACTCAACTGCAGTGTCAATGCTTACCATAGCTGTTCACTACATCACTGCCTGCAAACCACCACACCCACTTCATGCCCCAATGGTTTAGCTCTAGGCCACTGTACACTTCACTGCCAACGTTTGTGAAGATCAACCTTCATATACATATATCCAGGTAGCTAGTGCCTTACAGTATATCAGAACACATTTGCACATATGCATGTGCCACAGTGTACCAGATTCTTCGATTGCTATATAGCTGTACAGCCTTTCCTCATCAGCGCTTTAGTCATGTACATAGGTGCATGCAGCTTGGTGGTGCGTACATGGGAAGATGCATAGCTGGAATAGGCATGCAATTGTAGTCGTGTGTAGTAGCCCTTTAGCTAGTTATTGCACATTCACAATTGCATAACAATGTGCAGGCAGAGAAATAGGGGATGGTAGCAAGACTGCAAGCACAGCAAAATGTTGCCAGATGTAGGGATGATGCAAATGTATTCAAAGTCAGCAAATGTTATTTACTGGGTTTTGCGTGGACAGGCTGCCCCCCCTCTTCACATGGACTGGCCCTCCTCCTTGATCCTAAGGGTTTTCCACCATGTAGGTGGTTTGCCATGCCCTTCAGAGACACACTGTACCATCCCTACATTTGCCCTTGTTTTGGAAATGTTTTTTACACACCCTTGTTTTTTGACTTTTATGGAATGCAAATTGCACATGGGCAATGGCTGATCTACTTGAAAGGCTTCCAAACAACAGTGGTAACGAAGGAATGTGCCCCGAATGCATGGCAGGGTGTGTAGCACATTGTGGGATGTGGCTGGGTGGGCAACCTAGGGTAAGCTGTGGTGGGTGGGTGCAAGATGTATTACTTCTGTTTAGATAGGCTATCATGTTGCAGAGTTAGTTGCCTTCAAATCTGCCTCGAACGCCCTCTGCACGTCACTGGCTGCAGTTGCTCGGAGACTATGCACAGTTTCTGTCAACCCGGATGGCATTAGTGCCCTTGTGGCATGCAGAATGCTTCCCTTCAACAAGAGTCCTGGCATACGTCCGATAGGTGTGGGGGAAGTCCCCAGAAGGATCATCGCCAAAGCTGTGATACGACTCCTCAGGGATGATATCAGGGAGGCAACCGGTCCCCTCCAAGTTTGTGCCGGCCTTGACTCTGGTTGTGAAGCTGCTGTTCATGCAGTCAGAGACCTGTTTGAAAGCCCTGACACAGAAGTGGTTCTCCTGGTGGATGCAACTAATGCATTCAACACCCTGAACAGAGAGGCTGCCCTGCACAACATCAGTGTCTTATGCCCTGCCATGGCAAAGTTTCTGAGAAATACCTATCAATCTACAATAAGAATGATCATCAAAGGCAGGGGGAAATATCATCCACGGAAGGAGTAACACAGGGAGACCCTCTCGCTATGGCCTTCCACACTGTGGCCACAATGCCTCTGATTTTCAAGCTGAATGAGGTGAACACTGGTGCTGCTCAAGCCTGGTTTGCAGATGATGCCTCCGCAGCTGGTTTGTGTGAAGGGCTAAGACATTGGTGGGATGAACTTATGGTCAGTGGTCCCAAGTTCGGCTATCTCCCTAATCCAGCCAAAACCTTCCTCCTCGTAAAGGAAGAGTTTGAGGAGAATGCTCATCAGATCTTTGATGAGAGGGGGATCACAATAACCTCATCTGGAAAGAGCCATCTTGGTGCGCCACTTGGAGGGAAGACTTTGTCCATGGATTCATCTCTGCAAAAGTGCATGAATGGGTATCTGAAGTCGAAGTCTTGTCTGAGTTAGCGATGTCATACCCTCATGAAGTACTAATTGCCTTCACCCATGGGGTTTCCTGCAAATGGAACTACTTGATGAGGACAGTACCGGACATCAGTACTCTCCTAGCACCCCTGGAAGATGTTTGCATCGTCATCTCATCCCAGCCATTACGGGCAGACCACCTTGCTCTGCACAAGTAAGAGATCTCCTTGCTCTACCTGCGAAAGTTGGAGGCATTGGTATAGCTAAGCCCACCGTAGAATGTGCACCCGCTTATGAAGCCTCGAGATCTGTCACTGCCTCATTATCTCAACTAATCAAGAGCCAGGACATCCGGGGAAGTATCGCAGAGGATGTGGTGCACAGGGCCAAATCCAGCATTGCTAGAAATAGAAATACCAGACTGGCTGACCAGGTTGATGGCCTCAGAGGATGCCTGGATCCCCACCAACAGAGCCTACTTGACCTCTCCCAAGAGAAAGGTGCATCTACTTGGCTGACAGCTCTCCTAATAGCGCGACATGGCTTCGACCTACACAAGAGCGCATTCAGAGATGCGATGTGCCTCAGGTATGGCTGGCAACTCCAATCCATACCCCACACCTGCTCCTGCGGGAATCGATTCACTGTGGATCGTGCCATGACGTGTCCCAAGGGTGGTTTTCCGACCATACGCCATAACGAGGTCAGGGATATCATGGCAAACCTCCTAACCGAGGTATGCCACAGTGTGACTACTGAACCCCACCTTCAACCTGTTGATTGAGAAGTTTTCCATCATCAGTCCGCAAATAGAGAAGACAATGCATGGGTGGACATATCAGCTAGGGGATTCTGGAGCCCCTCACAGGTGGTATTCTTTGACGTAAGGGTGTTCTACCCTAATGCACCTTCCAATCGCTCCGCATCCATCCCCTCCACATACAGACGACATGGAGCTGAGAAGAAGAGACAGTATGGACAAAGAATTCATGAAGTTGAAAGAGGAGTGTTTACCCCCCTTGTTTTCTCCTCCACTGGGGGAATGGCAAAGTAATGTACCACCTTCTATCAAATGCTGGCATCGCTGACCGCTGAGAAGACCTCCCAACCCTACTCCTCTGTAATGGGATGGATGAGATGCCGCCTCTCATTTGCTCTTCTGCACATGTCCATCCTGTGCATTCGTGGCACCAGATCATTCAAGTACTCAATCCCCGGAGCCGATTCGATCCCTGTTGCAGCAGCAGAGGCCCAATTACCACTGCTGTAACTGGGCAACTGATCTCCTCGACAATGTGTTTTTCTCTCTTTTTTTCCCTCTATTCTCATAAGAGTCTATACATTACAATGCTGTATTTATTTTCCCCTGTACAGGCAGTGTGCATGTGTGCCTATTATATCTCTCAATTACACAGCGTCCCACGTTTGACTAAAAAAATAAAAATAAAGCTAAGATGGCAAAATAGGGGGGCTAGGGGGCTGTAGCCCCCCCCCACCCCCCCCCCAAAAAGAAATACTTGATCCAGGAAAATCGTGGTGGTAGGTAAGACTGGCTTGGTCACAGAGTTACTCCCACAATCCCAATCATATTTTGCTGCCACTCTGACTCACTGTCTGGAGGGATATGATGTCTAGATGAGAAGATGATCTGATGGTCTAGAGATGGTCTTGATGTACGGCCCCTACATCCAAACAAAAGAGCTGCACTATACAGTACCTACACCCTTGAATGCAGGATGATTGTGGAGTGGAACCGGAAGTGACAGCTAGCTCTGCACCGCCAAACGAACCCAGAAATGGCGGGCGAAAGCAAACGCGCAGTATGTGAAAATGGCTGCCAAATGGCACGACCGTGGATAACCTCCAAAACAGCGAATGGGCAATTGTTGGTCAAAGCATGTCCCGTATGCATCCTGGAACATCTAACTGCGATGTGGAACTAATGATTGAAATGCAATTGAAAGGATTAGGCGCAGGAGAAACAAACAATGCAGGTCGGTTGCAACCAGTTGCCAATTACGTCATGGGAAAATGGCGTATGGCTCATAGCTATGGACACCGTAGAACGAAGAATCGCCACATGCCATACTACGCCACAGCATTCCTTAACCTACTAAAGGCACTAGCCAGGGAGGAGCCAGGAAGGAGGTCAGTAGAACTGTGAATGAATTGTTGTCTTACTCCTTGTCGTTCGTAAGCTACAGCTGACGGAGAAGAAGAAAGACGACAAAACACGGAAAATGACGATGACAATTTCTACCCAACGGCGTGCTTGTGTTTGGAAGTAAGGCTAGCTCTGAATACCATACAGCCACCTATTTTCATAGACAATTTCTTTCGCCGACTCTTACTTCTGTTCAGGAGTAGCACCACTTTTCGTTTGTATTACAGCATACAAACAAACACCACCATCCCTACATAGACATCACTACCATGCTGTCTGATAGTGTGTACGTCATGCACTATTAGTACAGTGTGTACATAGTGATATTATGACAGTGTGCACTAATCGGTATAGTGTGTACTCACACATCATCACAATACACAAGTGCCAGCCAGACGTATGTGACTGCCAGGGCAAGTATGACAGTAGGAATACCAAAGAACATCCAGGTGCCAAAGTTAATCTCATCACTGCCGCTGAAGAGACTGCAATCAAATAAATACACAATATCATACAATGACAGACTAAATGACTACTGTACACACAATGAATACACATGTCATGAAATAATGCATTTGGTCAGTTTAGTGTGTGGTCTTTGGAGCAACTCAATACCCTGTGAACACCTGCTTACTTTCTCAATGTTCCAATCAGCACCAGGTTGGGCGGTGTCCCAACCAGAGTGCCAACTCCTCCGATATTGGCTGCAAAAGCAATTCCAATCACCAGCCCCTTGCTCAAACGCACCACAGTGTCACTCAAAGGCTTTCCTTCATCCTCAAGCTCCGCAGGCAGGTCAACGCCAGCATTAGAACTGAGAGCAACAAATGATCTTCCTCTGACAGACTGGTGCACTGATGCCATGTCTAAAGCAGTATGATCACGCCGGCCACCATTGGCACGGAGCAAGTAGTTTCCTGTTGTCCATCTAGGTTCACGCTTCATAACACCATTTGCTTCATTTTCCTTTCTTACATATGGCACTGTCAGTCTTACATTGCGTTCAACCAGAGGTACTGTCAGCCTGTCATCACCGTCTCCTGACAGAGGAATTCTTGTGGGTAGTTGAGGTGTGTCATAATTTTGATAAGCTAAGTCATCCTCTGTATTTGTGCCTGGAGTTTCATCATTGAACTGACTCTCGCTCTCTTGTGTGTGGTCAACAGTTTCATCTTGAGGAGGTGGGTCAGTGCACTGGCCGAGTTCCTTGATGACTGATATTGCAATGGGCAGCATCATGGCTGTGGTGGCAGTGTTGCTCAGCCACATTGACAGGAAGGCCGTCATCACCATGAAGCCCAGCAGGAGACTAATGTACAGGGACAAGAAGACACTTTGATATACATGAACAGCATAGGAATTACTGCTACCTATCTTTTTTCAGAGGAATGCACATGCACGTATATTGAACACTGGGTTGATGGCCATGCAGGTTCCATGAAATATCATGTGTCCATGCAACACTTACAGGACTGGCCTTGATCCCACCAGCAACAGCACAAAAACTCCCAGTCGTTTGTGGAGGTCCCACTTCTCCACAGCAACAGCTACTATGAGGCCACCCATGAAGAGGACGGTTGTGTCATTGAAGTATGTCAGTGCCACATCTGGTGCGTTGAGCACTCCCAGTGCAGGGAAGAGTACCAGCGGAAGGAGAGAGGTAGCCACAATAGGACAGGCCTCAGTCACCCAGTACACAGCCATGATGAGGATGACATAGGCTGCATCCGCTGCCTATACATGCATGCATGGGAGAACAAAGTACAAGCGCTTACAGCCTGAAAGGCAGTGTGTGCATCAGATTCCACAGTCACTCCATGTCCACACGTGTCATACGAACATTTCCCGCTATACGGTAGTCTCAGTGTTAGCCATAAATTGTTAGCTACACTTCAATCAAGAGGATTAATTTTAGGAAGTGGCAGTGTGTAATCGATGTTTACGGGTACCTCAATCTGACCTACGTAGGCAAGTCTGTATCACGCCGCCACGTACCTGATCGTCAGTCACTCGCGACAGGCCCAGTGGGAGAGGGAGGAGCAGAATGGGCGTCAGGATGATCACCAGCAGCTTCCACCACGCCTTTAGGATGCCCAGGACAACTGAACATCCCTCCTTGCAAACATGGGCGGAATTCTGGCCAGGGTCGAGCAAGACTGACTCCTGTAGATCGGCTTCTAGGTTGGCTTCGGCCATGTCCCTCTCTGCCCTGCGCGCTCTGCATACAAACACGGTCAGCTGACCACTTGTATATGCAAAACAGGGTCACATGATTATATCGCGTGTTATGCGGTATGTATAATACACCCCCCTGACGTATATCCTGTGACCGGATTCATGCAGTCAACACGCAACTCACGAGTGCAGTGGTCCATGCAGATGAGTGCACGCGGCGTAGCCCCTTATGGCACGCTTCTCTTCAACCAGCTCACTAGATATAATGTTCTATGAAATTATGAGTAGTTATAATGGAATCTAATGGAGCTAATTATTCAGTTAACGTTGATCCATATTGAAATCGGTATAGTTTGTATGCAATTGCAAAACACACGTAGCTACATGTATAATGGATGATGAGAAGATGTTATGTTGTATCCAGATCCTTTAATGTATTATATCTACTGTCATCCTACTGCTGTCCTACATTAAGCAATACCCCTTCCGCCCCTAACACACTTATAAACAATATAATTTGAATGGTTAATTAACAGTCATACAGTATGCCATATTTTCCACAATGCAGCAAACACACGCATGTGCCTGAACTTATTGCAATGTAAAATACTATGCAAACAAGAAATTACCCGTTCCATCACTTGGGTACATGCAATACATCATTAAGTAAATAAATAAAACAAAGAATAGATTTGTTAGCAATTCACCAAAGCAGTGGTGTTTGTAGAGTTGCCGAGGACGGCACTACCAGCCCAAGGAGGCAGGTCATTGAGACCAAATATGGCAGCCCCGTAGGTGTTGACAGCAAAATTCAGGATCCCTATACTCATGAGGTTCACCAGGAGGCCAGTCAGTGCCTGAGTGCATGCAAGAGAAGGCGTAGAGTGACTGAACAGCCAACAGACCTGGGTACTGCTTAAAACTGAATCTGAAGTCCATGAAAGTTAATTGGCCCAGTACATAACTTGATATATCAATGAATACAATTTATGTCTTCTGACAGAGACGTATAATGTTATTGTGGTGGAGCACGTTGTTGACCATAGCTATGGACTGTCTAGAGCTAGGCGTGGCATGACCATGGCTGTAACTATTAGATTGTTAGCGCTGCTAGCTGTGTATTTGTGATTAGTAGTTCCCGAACATTCGGAGACTCTAGCTACATCTGTATGCTTTTTGTATGCTGAGTCAGTCCTTTGTTTAATGATCTGTGTTGGCTCCAGCGCTGAATCAGTGTTTGCGTGTGTCTCAGTGTCCCGAACGAGTTTAGTCTAGATTGTTTGCTACATTTGGTGGCATTTGGGGAACACCGGTCAGCCCCAGGGAGATATCCACGATACCTAGTTGTAATGATAGGGATGGTCCTTTGGCACGGGTGTCCAAGGAGGAGCTGCAGGAGTGGCAGAAACAGGATCCCACACTACAACACGCACAAGCAGTAGCCTCCCCAGAAGGGGAAGATGAGCCAGGAGAGGAACGGGTTGGGTTTTTGTACAGAGAGGGATTGCTGTATCGCAGATGGAGGCCAAAGGGGACGGAGTTGGGAGATGTCCGTGGGTGTGAGCAGCTCGTTCTCCCACGGAGGTGCCGAGACATGGTGCTAAGGATGGCTTATGACATTCCATTTGCTGGACATCTTGGGGTTACTAAGACCAAGGACCGGACCCTGCAGAGGTATTACTGGCCAGGAGTCTTCACGGACATTGCCAAGTAGTGCCGGACATGTTAGGTTTGTCAGCGGAGTGGGTCACGTCATGCGCCACGTGCCCGAATGATCTCAATGCCTGTGATTGAGAAGCCATTTCAGCGCATAGCGATGGACATTGTAGGACCACTACCCAAGACAAGCCGGGGTAACAGGTACATTCTGGTTATTTGTGATTATGCAACCCGCTACCCAGAAGCGGTAGCCCTACCCACAATGGTAGCTCCGAGAGTGGTGAAGGAGTTAATCCAACTGTTTGCCCGGGTTGGCATCCCGGAGGAAATCCTCACTGACCAAGGTACCAACTTCATATCAACACTATTAGAAGAGTTGTATCATCTGCTGCAGATTCGGAGAATTAGAACCAGCCCTTACCATCCACAGACCGATGGATTAGTGGAGAGGTTCAATGGGACCTTGAAGAGTATGTTGAGGAAATTTGTTGGAAACAACCAGAAGGACTGGGATTCTTATCTACCATACGTTCTGTTCGCCTACCGTGAGGTGCCTCAGGAGTCTACGGGATTTTCCCCGTTTGAGCTTCTTTACGGGAGACAAGTCAGGGGCCCTCTAGATGTCCTGCAGGAGTGTTGGACTGGAGAAGAGCAGAAAGGGAAGACAGTTGAACAGCTGTTAGACGTGCAGGAAAGGATGCGTGAGGTGACAGGACTTGTCAGGGAAAACTTGCAGAAAGCCCAGCAAAGGCAGAAGCGACACTATGATAGGGGTGCCCAGGAGCAGAAAATTGCAGTCGGCGATGAGGTGCTAGTCTTGCTACCGCATCCACAGAACCGGTTGAAACTGGAGTGGATGGGGCCGTTCGAGGTGACCAAGCAAGTTGGCAATGTTGACTACGAGGTAGCTACACATGGTAGGAGGAGTGCAAGGAAGATATATCACGTGAACCTGATGAAGAAGTGGCACCGACCTGCTGAAACAGAAGCGGCCACAGCATTCTTAGCCCTAACTAAGGTTGGAGCTGGAGGGCAAAGTGAGAGTGACCATGTGCAAGATGTTGAGGTAGCAGACGGTCTCGATTTACTTGGGGAATCAGAAGAGGAGACCCCAAGCAACTTATCCACACTGACTGAAGACCAGCGTGAGGAGTTGGAGCGGATCCTACAGGAGTTTCCAAAACTCTTCAGCGAGAAGCCAGGGAGGACGTCTATGGTTACCCATTCCATCTATTTGGAGGAGGCAGTGCCAATCAGGCAGAGGGCCTACCGTGTACCTTACTCACAGAGGGATCTAGTCCAGAAAGAGATTGCTGGGATGTTGGCAGATGGGGTGATCCGTCCATCTAAGAGCCCTTGGGCTTCTCTGATAGTGCTTGTCCCCAAGAAAGATGGAGGAGTCCGACTGTGTGTGGACTATCACAAGCTGAACCAGTTGGCCAAATTTGATGCATACCCAATGCCACGGACTGAGGAGGTCCTGGATAGGATTGGTCCTGCCACTGTGATCACTACCCTGGACTTAGTGAAGGACTACTGGCAGATTCCGCTGGCCCCAGAGTCAAAGGAGATGACAGCATTTACAACCCCTTTTGGATTATTTGAGTTTGAGGTAATGCCGTTTGGACTGCACAATGCACCAGCAACTTTTCAGCGGCTGATGAATTACATCCTCCAAGGTTGCGAGGGGTTTGCAGGTGCTTATTTGGATGATGTGATTATCTACAGTCGGTCTTGGGATGAACACCTGGACCACCTTCGGGAGGTGTTCCAAAGGCTGCAGGAGGCTGGGCTAACTCTGAAGGTGGCTAAGTGTCAGTTCGCAAAGAAGGAGGTTCACTACCTAGGTCATGTGGTTGGGGGTGGAGTTGTGAACCCAGATCCAAGCAAGATCCACTGTGTGCGGGAGCACTCCCGACCGAAGACTAAGAAGGATGTCAAATCCTTCCTTGGCTTGGCAGGCTATTATCGACGCTTTGTCCCTAAATACTCCACCATTGCAGCTCCTTTGTCAGACCTAACCAGAAAAGGAAACCGGAGCAGATCCTTTGGACTCAGGAGTGTGAGGCTGCTTTCATGGCTTTGAAGGAGCTACTTGTGAGTGCTCCAGTACTACAGATCGTTGATCCGAACAAGCCTTATACATTGCAAACTGATGCATCTGGCCGGGGACTGGGAGCAGTCCTGAGTCAAGTTGGAGCAGATGGGGAGGAACACCCAATCGCGTATGCCAGCCGAAAGCTACTCCCCAGGGAGGAGAACTATGCAGTTATTGAGAAGGAGTGTTTGGCCATTGTGTGGGCATTGCAAGTGTTCCACACCTACCTGTTTGGGGCCACATTTGAGGTCCAAACTGACCATCAACCACTGTCATGGCTGCATAGGATGAAGGCCAACAATGCCCGGTTGACGAGGTGGGCACTGTTCTTAGAGCCCAATTGCTTCCGGCTGACATACAGGAAGGGAGCGATGAATGGCAATGCTGATGCCTTATCCCGTACACCAGATGATACCGGCAAGAGGAAGAACCCTCACCACTATCATGAAGGAGAGAGGAGATGTGGCGGAGCACGTTGTTGACCATAGCTATGGACTGTTCTAGAGCTAGACGTGGCATGACCATGGCTGTAACTATTAGATTGTTAGCGCTGTTAGCTGTGTATTTGTGATTAGTAGTTCCCAAACATTCGGAGACTCTAGCTATATCTGTATGCTTTTTGTATGCTGAGTCAGTCCTTTGTTTAATGATCTGTGTTGGCTCCAGCGCTGAATCAGTGTTTGCGTGTGTCTCGGTGTCCCGAACGAGTTCAGTCTAGATTGTTCGCTACAGTTATATAGTATGTCACAACTCACTCACATGCAGTCTTAAACCCACCATACTTAAAGTGAAGCTCAGACTCTTAGCATTGGTTCTACACTATTGCAGTACTGCTTCTGCAGTGGTGTGTATGCATCTAATACATATCGTTCATGTATGTAGTTTCAGAGCTTAGGTGCACTCAACAAACCACTTACTCACTTACCATTTCATGCACTTTTATGAATCCGTACGAGAACGCTATTGCATTTGGTGGGGTTGCCACGGGCAACATGAACGCAAGAGAAGCAGCCACAGTGGCTGGGATCATCAAGTAGAGAGGGTTAATTGCAAGGGACTGGGCCTGTAAGGGGCAGTAAAGGGAACCATAGGCACACACAGTGCTGTGCAATTGAGGCAGGGCACGATTGACAGTTGCACCACTAATGGCTAGATGTTGGGCTGTAGATGTGTGGTAAATGAAGCATGTATGACAATGGTATGTGGTTTAAATGTGTTATGAGTAGCACTCAAAATGTGACTAAACACATTAGTGCAGGTCTATAGTGTGTGTGTGTGTGTGTGTGTGCGTGTGTGTGTGTGTGTGTGTGTGTGTGTGTGTGTGTGTGTGTGTGTATGTGTGTGTGGGTCTATGTGTGTGCTGCTACATCAAGTAGGACTAAAGTACACTCCTCACCAGCTGTGCCAGAATTGGGAGGAAAAGGGTTGTTGTGGCTACATTGGATACAACCTGTGTTACCATGGAAACCAAACAGGACACTAAAAAGGCCAGTGCAGAAGGAGGCACGTGATCCAAAGAGTGTAAGCTCTCCCCAATCCATTTGCTTAACCCAGAACACTGTGGAGGGGGGGGGGAAGATGACACAGTCATGAGGAAACACCACTGAACACTCTGAAGAATGTAGACATCCACTTAAAGCGATGCTGAAAGAAAGGAATGACTACTAAGTACTAATGGTCATGACTGTGTGCACAATGTACATTGAATTCATGTGTATGTCCTATGAACACTACCATGGACATGAATACACTGTACTGACACTAAAGTATTGAGTGCTAGGTAGAAAGAGAGACCTTGTACAGTAATGGACACCCAGCCATTACTGTAGCACTCCTAACTATACTGGAATGGGCTTCAAAGTGTCAGGCAATTGAAAGGCACAGAAGAGCAGTGGTCATGAGCTGCACCCAAAGCCATGCACTACTGACAATTAACTAGCTGCTGCCATTACTGCATACATTGACAGTAGTCCTTCTCTGTCCCTATCCCCTTCCCTCCCCTTCACCCTCCATCCCCCTAACCTGAGCCCCTCTGGCCAGTGCAAACCCTGATCCCAGCAGCAGCACCACATTCCATGGCAGTTTGTGGTGGACAGTGTTCCAGTCCAACAGACGGTCAGACCTGCCAGCAGCTATGCAGCCTGGAGAGATGGGAGAGAAAGATGACAACTTCAGACTGCAAGTTCTACAATGACCTTCCACAAAGTATGTACTGTATGATGGTACAATGAGGTTGCACGAGCTAGTGTGCTGTGTCACATGACAGCCCACTGTGTGTGTGTGTGAGTGTCATGAAAAGTCAACACAAGTCTCCACAAAAGGACTATTGTTGCAATAGACCTGTATGTGTCCCATATACCTACGTACTGTACCTGCCTATGTTATGTATGCAAGTATATGCATGTACAATACATTGATAACTGTCAACTGGGTTGTTTTAGTGTTTATACATGCATTGTCTATGTGTAAGCAGGACAAGTGGTCACCTTGTGCAGTGCACACAAACTTTCCGTTGTCACATGGCTTGCACGCTTGGTCTGTGATTAGAGGTGATGGTGTGTGGGAGGGGTGAAATCGAGGGTCATGCTCATCCACTCAGTCATCCACACAAACAAACAGCACAAACAAACGAACACATCCAAACAAATAAACAAACAAACACACTCATCCACACAAGTGAACATTCATGCACTCAACAAACACAAGCTGCACAAAGACAGTTAGTATCACTGATCACCTGATTTGCATGCCACTGCTTTGCGGCAGTTGCGACATGCACAGCACGACTGAGAAGGGATAATGAACAAGAGGAACACTACAAAGATAGCTGTAGTGGAGTCCGACACATAGCTACAAGCAGGGGGGAGAGGGACGGAGGGAGAGACATAAGCAATACAGAAGAGTACACTATTTCAGGGAAGATACAGTGTGGATAAGAAACTACAGCAGAGAATATAAAGGAGAGAAGGGGCCGCCAGCTGCAGTACACCCACCTATGTATGTATGAAGATGTGTAGTGTTATTTGTACGTATAGTTAGTAGTGCATATACATATGTTCACCAATACTGGGCAACGGCATAGCCATACTCTTGACACACACACACAGACACACACTCACACGCGCACGCACGCATGCACACACACACACACCTCCGTCCGTCTGCTGTCTTTGGCAGGTGGAGCAGAGCCTCCCAACCGGGGATGAACTTGGGGTCCCTTGAGAACCACAGCACTGCTAGCAGCACAAACATCAAGAGGACCAACACCTCTGCATACCTGTAAGGGTAAGTGTGTGATATTGTGCTTTCGAGTTAAGTGAAGGAGTGGGGTATGTGCTATGGTAATGTACAGTGGGTTACATACCAACAAACACACAGCTCAATCTAGATAACTCCAGGTACAGTTACTTTGTCTCCAGCATGTATGTGTCACTACATATAGTGTGGATACATCCACTTTAAGACTGCGTGTATTCTCTTTAAGCAACAACCACACACGAGGTATCTTGTGTGCCCTGCACTCACTTCATGGGCCCCAGTTTCCTGTACTGTTCCTTTATCACTGCCCTCCCCTTCTGTCTGTTGACTACTGAAATGGTCATCTTACGGCAGATTCTCCTCTTGAGGAAACCCAAACTGGCAGTGGTGTAGGGAGAGGGAGGGAGAGAAGTGCAACAGTGAGACAAAGGGCAATAGAAATTAATCTACAATAAGAGCTTTTTGCCACCAATTGGGCTTAGGCCCATCCCATTTTACACTGTTTGTTGCATTTGATTATATGAATACCAACACTGGAAAGACAGAGTCTCACATCCTCTATGGCAACCATTCCATGATCAATTGTGACAGTTATACACTCCATAAGAGGAACCATAAACTAATACAACACAGTGGCATGTATAGCAGTGCAGACCACACCAACTATTTGTAACAGGGTACAGTCGCCCAACATGGCAGTGTTTGGCAGAGGAGAGACATGTATGAGATGCCTGTGACTTACGTGTCATCACAGAAAATGGCCGCCAAGTAGCCCCATGTGACAACCAGGACCATCACAGCAGTAGGGAAGCCAAACGCAAACCAGAGCCCAAAGTTTATCTCTGCCTCCTCAGAGTTAAAGAGTCTTTGAGGGAAGGAGGAAGGCAGGGTGAGGTAGACAACAGACAAGAACATACGTACCAAGGACAGACTCAGGCTGGAGAAGCTAGGATGAATGCTAAATTAGCAAGGACGTGAAACATTCATGGTCAAAGCAACATGAGCAGTCTTCCTCAACACTGATACCACAGCTCACAGTTATGTCCCCTTAACAGAGTGTATAGTACACATAGAGGACACACACGTATGCACACACGCACACACGCACACACACACACACACACACACACACACACACACACACACACACACACACACACACACACACACATGCATACACACACACACACACACACACACACACACACACACACACACACACACACACACACACACACACACACACACACACACACACACACACACACACACACGTACTTAGCAACATCTCCCCGTAGGACTAGGTTTGGACCTGTCCCTGTCAGAGTCGCTATCCCACCAATGTTAGCTGCAAAAGCCACACCAATCATAAGCCCCTTGCCAAAGCGCTTCGCTGTCTGACTTATGGCGGCGCTACCAACATCACTTCTACCATCTCTTTCTGTAGATGCTCCATTTCTCTCACCCTGGTCACCATCACCAGGTGAAGGCACAGGAGCTGGGTTCTCTGTGATGACCACCCCCTCCCCCTCCTCCTCCTCCTCACTCCCTGCCACGCCTACTAGTGGCCCATTCTGCTCATGAGCAGAGTCAGGGTCATCTTCGTGTGGGATAACTGCAGCCTCACTCAAAGGGAAGGTTCGTCTGTAGCTCACAGTAGTCACCGCCCCCTCCAGGGGTCCTCCCTCTGGTGCTGCGGTGGTGGACACAGGGCTCTGTGCATCTGAGCACTTTCCCAGTTCCTTCAGCACTGCTTGCGCAATGGGAAGCATCATGGCCGCCGTTGCAGTGTTGCTCAGCCACATTGACAGGAAGGCAGTGGTTCCCATGAACCCAAACAGGAGCCTAGTACAAAGAAGAGTTGCAATTTTATGATAGTATTAGATAAGTAAATATTCAGAATACAGTGGAACCTGTCTAAGATAGTCACTTTGCTAGGTAGCCACTTCTCTAAAACAGCCAGCCTCCCTGGCCACCAACAACACCACCACATAGCACTAAAGCATTAGAGTCTACCACTGTAATGCAGCCACCTCTCTTTATTAAAAGGCCATTTATAACTGGCTCAAGGTGGTTGGCTTAGACAGGTTCCACTATGTGTAGTATATAAATGATATTCAGTGTGGATGTTTTTATTAAATTCCATCAAGTGCCCTTAGATTCTCCTAAGAAGTTAAATACACTTCCTCACACAAACTTGATGCCTAGCACAAACATGGAAGGGATAGGAAGACCCATTCCAGAAGGTTAGTCCAAACTACATGGAATGTCCTGACAAGTATAAACAGTGAACTTGAGCAAGAGGACACCCGGCCAACTTTGTGCTGAACAAGACTAATGAAATTGCTAGCAGCATTTAGCTCATTCAAGCCGATAATCAGAGAACCAGCTCGATCAAAGCTCACAGCATAAAGTGCACGCATAGAACAGTACACATGATTAAAGCTACAGCATCACATCTGCACACATACACATGTTCCAGTAGACAGCTATATACGAGTACCCTGCACACTGGTTTAGTATGCTAGACCCTCCTCATCGCCATGGGGAGGGTCTAGCATGATAGACTACATGCACACACACACACACACACACACACACACACACACACACACACACACACACACACACACACACACACACACACACACACACACACACACACACACACACACACACACACACACACACACACACACACACACACACACACACACACACATACACATTACACCATACATCATGCGTTAACCCCAGTGCTGGTGCTGCTAACCACATTGGTCTAGAGCCGACCAGGAGGAGGACCCAGAGAGATATCCTCTTGTGCAGATCCCACTTCTCCACCGACACAGCCACCATCAACCCACCCACAAAGAGCATGTTGGCATCAGTGAGGTAGGCCTCTGACGCCTGCTCTGCGGTGAGCACTCCGAGGACAGGGAAGAGGACGAGGGGGAGAAGGGCTGTGATCACGATGGGGCATGCTTCGGTCACCCAGTACACAGCCACAATGAGAATGACATAGGCTGCATTGGCTGCCTGTAGTGTGTGTGTGTGTGTGTGTGTGTGTGTGTGTGTGTGTGTGTGTGTGTGTGTGTGTGTGTGTGTGTGTGTGTGTGTGTGTGTGTGTGTGTGTGTGTGTGTGTGTGTGGTGCATGTATGTGTGCAAATGGATGTTTGGGGGAGAGAGTTTATACAACAGAACAAGACAGAAATCTTACAGTATTTACATGATAGCACCAGTGAGTGTTAATTCAATATATCACAGTGATTAGAAGTTCTCTTACACTGTTGCCAATGACAATCGGTAGTGGTAGCAGAAGAAGGGGCGTTGCAAGCACAATAGCAGATCCAAACCAGCTCCTGAGCAAGGACCATATGCGCCGTACGCCGCCCGTGGCTGCGGAGCCATCTGGAGATGTCGTCTCTCTTCCTGTCTCATCGACAGCGGAGACAAGCGCCTCCGAATCCGAAGCAGTGACGCAATCAGACTCAGAGTGGAGCTCTTCTGACCATCGCTGTCTCTGGCGGATGTCCTCACCACGGGGAATCTCATCCATGACTTCGTACACTCTCACACGGGCCAGTTGCACCAAACAACAGACGTGCAAGGCATAGACGTGTACGCGCATATACGTACAAACACCATATCTTTAGCAGCTCCACGCACCAGAAACGATAGTACACGCAAATGCGATCGCCGCCCACTCGGCTAATTGCATCATGTGTGTCTATGGTATCACGTAGCCTACTCCTCAATCAGGGCTCAGTCAGGCTCACGCGCCATTGAAACTGACGATCAAAATCTGTGGCAGATAGCTAAAGGCTCTCTGCTGAAATAGCTACATGTCTCAACACAACGGTGAATACTGTCAGTCCTCGTGCATGCAGTGGGACCGTGGCAGCTTCTGGAGCACACAGCGGCCCTCGTGTGTCAGCACAGGAGGATGCAGGCCTGTCTGCAACCTACTGAGCTCCAGACAGAGCACTACATAGCTTGAACTCAAATGTGTAGGAAGTAAGATGTATGCATAGCCAAAATGGGTGATAGGCAGTCCTAGGTGTGCATGTCATGTCATAAAGCCACCAAATTCTGCATTTCATTCCTTTTCAGTCTACTTCTGATGCAATTTGAGAAGTTGAATTAAACCACTTAGCTACATTGCATGGCAAACATTATTTTGTATTCAGGAAGTGCCTGCATGTAGGGGTTCTTTGGGGTATATATCCATATCCAACATCTCCCTCTCCCCTTCCCTCCCCTCCCCTCCCCTTCCTGCACCTCTCCCCTCCCCTCCTCCTCTCCCCTCCCCTCAGTAAATTTAAACAGAACCTTGACATGTACCTCAGTCACAAGGCATGCATGCAACACCACTTAGATCCAGCTACAAACACAGACATGCAGGATATACGTATAGCACTCACATGATATGTATTATGTCTGAATGTGACAGTTCAAATCCTAATTTAACCCTAAGATAATAGTAGAAATATGGTGCAGTGGCTATTTACATGGCGTCATGTGAGCAGCTACTGGTCATTACATGAAGCCCCTAAGAGCCAAGAACATGGCATAATTACATAATTTGTACACAGTGGGTGCTTCCCGGGGCAGTCTCGTGGACTGCAAACATGCAATGGGTGTTGGCTTGTTTAAGGTAACACAGACATTGTTGTGACAACACTGGGTACCTTGAGGTGCAGAGCAGTAGAATATATATGGAAGGCTGCACTTGGCTCAATCACCTTAAGCTTTCACAAGCATGGCAAGCGACGATGTGGAATGGATCCCAGCAATGATACCCGTGAGGAGGGTCCCTCCTCGCCCAAGCATCACCCGTGTGCCTGCGCCTGAGGTGGAAACAAGTTGTTTGGCCCTATGCTCCCTCTTGTTCTCTGTCTTCAATCTGTTCTGCTGCGGAGCATTCTGTGCCTTATTGCTTGCTTGCATTATCCCTGCCCTCATTCTGTCAATCATCGCTTTTGTATTGGAAGGATCCGAGCAGAAGAAAGCCGCTGGCGTCAGCATTGGACTCAATGTGAGCGCTGTTGTCTGTGCTGTGATGTCCATTGTCATCCTCGTCACTGCCCTTGCTGTCGCCACTGGAACTGGCTCCATTTACTCAAGCAGATACCGATCCTCCAGCAGGTGGTAACTGTAACTGCAGGTACTGTATATATACACATACAGTACATGCTGATACATCTTGTAGGCTCTTCCTATAGATAGGAGTAGACATGGCACAATCATGCAGGCAATATAGTATTATTGATAGCATCATTATTACATTCTTGTTTGCAATATACTGTATACAGTATGCTCTTATACAGTCGGCATGGCGGAATTAGTGGTAGCTGTAAGTAGTGTATACGCAGTGCATGGCATCATGGAAGGTGTCAGGGGCTATGGTTATATTCTGTACACTATGTACACAATTGAAAAGTGCAAGTTGCATGAAAATCAATGCAATGATTAGCCAGTGTGTTGTCCAGATTGTCCTGGAAGTGGTTATACAGCTCACCACCAAACTCAGGACCATTATATTATGCAGATACACACAGCAGTCCCCACAAACAGTGCTTGAATGTCAAAAATTCTTCGAAGTGTGATGTGTGTGTGTGTGTGTAAAACCGAGGTTCCAAGAAATAAGGGGGTGGGGGGCAAGTAATACAAGAACTGGGGGTGAGGGGGGGGGGGGGGGGTGAGGGATACTATGTGAACATGTATGGCTTGCTAAATTTCCAGGGGGGGGACTCTCCCCTGCCACTCCCCACATTCCTAACTACACACCTGCACAAGGAAGCCCAATTTTGAGCTGTTTTGCAGCATGAAGAAAACGATTACCAGCCAAAAATGGACCACTGGATTGAAAACATCAAGACATACTTACTGTAATAGCTCCACCGTTGCCATGAGATACATACCACCTGTAATCGTGATTTCTAATGTTTGCATGCCCATTAAAATGCAAGCGCTAGCCCGCCAAAGGAGGGAGGTCTTCGGCCTGCTAATTGTACTCACTATAATGACATCCAGCTTGATCTATGCATATACCTAATAAAGTGCGACACTCACACACAGCAGCACTGACTGTACTGTCAATGGGTATAGGAGTCAACTAACATCAGCTCCCATCCTCTGTACTAATTATTCGTGATCAAGGACTCATTCAAGAGCTCACACACCATTGAAAAACAGGTCTGCCATGCATGCATACTCCACTGATAATGAATAAAGGCTCTCTGCGTGCTGAACACATGTTTCAATACAAAGCCTAGTACTTTCTGTTCTTATCTATGCATTGTCCGACAAGCTCCACTGCCAGTGCAGCCGCCAGCTTTGTACAGTTCTGCTCCGAGCTGCAGTCAACCAGTCCTGGGAAGAGTGAGCTGACACAGAACACGCACAGCAGAGGGGCTTCATCAAACTTAGCATGCATCTCCGTCACCAGAGAGAGGTCAGTTTCTGGAGCACACACTGGCCCTTGTGCCTTAGCGCAAGAGGACACAGGCCTGTCTGCAACCTGCACCAGATGGACAGCTACCTTTAACTCAGCATAAGGAGGTGTTTACATGTAGCAAGCATAGGGAGGTGTTTATATGTAGTAAGCACAGGGAGGTGTGTACATGTAGTAAGCATAGGGAGGTGTGTGCGTGTAGCAAGCATAGGGAGGTGTGTGCGTGTAGCAAGCATAGGGAGGTGTGTACATGTAGTAAGCACAGGGAGGTGTGTATGTGTAGTAAGCATAGGGAGGTGTGTATGTGTAATAAGCATAGGGAGGTGTGTACATGTAGTAAGCATAGGGAGGTGTGTATGTGTAGTAAGCATAGGGAGGTGTGTACGTGTAGTAAGCATAGGGAGGTGTGTACATGTAGTAAGCACAGGGAGGTGTGTATGTGTAGTAAGCATAGGGAGGTGTGTACATGTAGCAAGCATAGGGAGGTGTGTACATCTAAGGCAGCTGACCTGGGGCGAGGGCAGGTGAGCATGTGAAGGAGAGGTCCCTTCCAGTAGGAGCCTGCAGTGTGAATCACCCTTCATCCTCTCCACCTGTATAGGGAACATCAACCAAAGCAGTCCTACCGGCTCTCCACATATGCACACTCCAATCATGAGCAGAGACGACCCCAAAAGATCAGACCATCTCTGTACTGTATGCTATAGCTTAGGCTATTCAGCTATTTGTCATAGATAGAACTATACATTATAAGGTGCTATACATATATATAAGGTGGTAATAATAATATAGAAACAGGTGAAAATGATCAAATTTGGGTCACTGCAATCTAGTCCAGCTTCTCCACACAGCTCATTCTGACCTGATGGACCAAGGAATCTGCTGGTGTAAATGCAAGCGAAGACACTTCATCATTTTCATTGGTCACTAGATTGATTGTCCCAAGGTGACCACCCCTCTCAACAGCCAACCAGAAGTGGCCGCTCTCAACCCCAATCCTCAGCCGTTGTAGTGCACTTGCAGACAGACCTCCTCCCTCCCTTTCCCTCTCCTGCTGCTGCTCCAACACAACAGAAGCTAGCTGCACTGAGTAGGAACTCCGAAGGTCCCAGTCCTTGAAGATGCCCTACAAAACATTAGGTAAGTATAGGTATAACCAATCCATGCGTCACACAAGCAGCACACACTACAGTCATCCCAGCTGGCCTTACACACACACACACACACACACACACACGTCACATACACACACACACACACACACACACACACACACACACACACACACACACACACACACACACACACACACACACACACACACACACACACACACACAACGCACACACACACGTGCACACAATGCACACGCGCACACACACACATACACACGCGCACACACAACATGCTCAACACATACAAACACACACACACACACACAAGCAAATACCAGTATCTGGTGCAAACACGCCTGTACCTGAATTACATTAGATGTGTCCAGTCTTTTACAGAACTCTGCGTATGCAGTGGAATGCATCACTCGAGGAGAGAGAAGCAAACCATTCACAGTGCTTGGAACAGTGCTGTCACCAATGGTCAGGCTCATATCTAGGTGAATGTATGTGTATGTGTGTAGAGATGTACATGTGAGTGTTCATGTACAGTGTGGAGGGAAGGAGAAGAGAAAAGGCATTTACACGGCATCGTCTGTTACCAAGGGCAAATTCTGATTTGGACATTACGCTTCTTAATGTACATGCATTACATGCACAGGAATTGTCCATGATGTGAAATGTACATGATTATATAGGCTACATGAAGAAAACACACACCATAGATACTCTATGCACACACCATGTGCACACATACACATAAGCACCATACACAGGGCATGGTTGCTCTCACCACTGCTGCAAACTGTTCCCACATGCACCACCAGTGATGGCTGCAACTTCTGCTGTACACTTCGGACACACTTCTGTACCACGGTTACATCTTCACTTTCGGGGTACACAACATAGAATAAATGGCGCACCAAATCCTCAAAAAAATCCGTGAATGCAACTTGTATCTGACAGTACACAGTCTCCATGTCGCTACAGTACACTGTCTTGGCAACCTGGTTGCTGGCAGCCAATTTGAATCCCAGTAAGCATTGAAGGACCGAGTGTGCCTGATATTCGCTACAACACAACCACACAACTGTTTTAGGCCGCAACGCGCCGAATTTGTCCAGCAGCGTAGCCGGTTCAACCTGCCCGCTCTTCCACAAGGCGCATACGAGAGCCTTGAATGCTCGTTCGCCGCGGCGTTCAATGGTTCTCACGAGAGTGTGTACCTTTCTGGTTACTGTAGTGCAGGCGTCAATATTATCCCAAGCGTCCCTTCCTAAACCACAGTCATTTGGAAAGCTGTTTTTGAAGTCATCGTCAAATCTGATTGCCTTTCCTTCCTCGGAGGAGAGATGGTCAAGCTCATCTACCAAGAGCTTCTGCCACCAACTGTCGGCGGCCATTTTATTGCTGAGCGAAGCAAACAGAGCACGTGACCACATCAGGGTTCAAGGGTATTCCCCTCAAACCTTCTGCATGTGTCGTCAAAAATAATGTAATTATTGCTTCGCTATCATTCGTCCTTAAACTCACAAAGAGGGTACAATCCAAATTGTCAACTAAGTAGATCTACTCCTACTCCAAACACTGATTCCTCAGCAGTCCCCACAGAGCTACTCCTTGAGTGCCTTGGCATGGTGGGCAATGTGTTCTCCAACAAAAGTAGAGATGAAATAGTAGCTGTGATCATATCCCTCCTGCATGCGCAGCACCACGGGGACTCCATTGCTCCGGCATGCTTCCACAAAGTTGTGAGGATAAAGCTGCTCCTGCAGGAACTGATCTGCCTTTCCTTGATCAATGAGGAAGTACAACGGAGGACCTTTGTACGTTTTGACCAACTCAGTTGCATCATATTGCTTCCATTCCTCCTTGTCTTTACCGAGGTACCCTGTGAAAGCCTTGGTCCCCCAGGGGCACACACAGGGATTGCAAATTGGAGAAAAGGCTGAAGCAGAGCGGTAGAGCCCGGGGTTCTTCAAGGAGCAAATAAGAGCCCCGTGGCCTCCCATACTGTGTCCCATTATAGACGCCTTGTCCTTGTCAACGTTGAAGTTGGCCATGATGACGGCCGGTAGCTCCACTGTGATGTAGGTGTACATCTGATAGTGCTCCTTCCATTTTGGCTCAGTCGCATCAACATAGAACCCGGCACCTGAGCCAAAGTCATAGCTGTCGTCCTCGCCCTCAATGTTGCACCCGCGTGGGCTCGTGTCGGGGGCCACCAGTGCTACCCCGTGCTCAGAAGCGTACCTCTGACCTCCCGCCTTTGTGACGAAGTTCTGCTCTGTGCACGTGAGTCCGGATAGCCAGTATATTGTGGGGACAGGACCCTCTTCAGCTTGGGGTGGAAGGTAGACACCGAATTTCATTTCGCATTTCAGCACCTTGCTCTGGTGTTTGAACACCTTTTGAAAGCCACCAAAGCACCTGTTTGAGGAAACCTCCGTCACTTCGAGCTTCAAGTCCTGTTCAGCGGCCATTTTATCTCGTCACCACGCCCACAACAAAGCCCCGCCTTAACCACGTGTACCATACTCTGAAATACGCTTTCTGTCTGTAAGTCAAAGACGAAAATGAATCGTCTTGTCCTGGTGCTTAGGGGGCCTTCTTCACTATTCCCTTTCTTGAAGTAGTAAACCATGCCTTTATTTACAATTGTAGATGTCTTAAATTGCAGTTGCAGTCCCTGATTCACGAAGATGGTCAAGGGAGACCGACAGACTTGGAAAGCGAACTACTTCCTTCGCTTGAAGGTAATTCACCTTGTGACGTGTATGCAGGAGAGAATGGGCACGTACCGATCACTTGCAAGAATGAAGGATAGTTTATGGCGCGTAGTATTTGATTCTGTGCCTTCTTAACAAGTAAAGTCTTTAAACGTCTTTCATCTTTAAGGCCGCACATATGGTGGTATTTGTTGTTACTGCTCACTTGCTCACTTGATGTCATGTTTACAGGAGGCTTTTGAGACCTACAACAGTGTGTTCATGGTTGGGGCAGACAATGTGGGATCCCGTCAGATGCAGCACATCCGTAGGGCCATGCGCGACAGGGGTGTCATTCTAATGGGCAAGAACACGATGATGAGGAAGGCCATCCGTGGCTTCCTCGGCAGCATGCCACAGTTGGAGAGGTGAGCGAGGAGGTGTAGGCACGTGGATGTGTGTGTGTGTGTGTGTGTCTGTCTGTACATGCTTCCATTCAGTGTTGCACTGCACTAACTAAGCCGGCCGTGCGCCCGCCCTCGTGGTGTGTTGTGGTGTCTCTGGTGTCTTACGGTGCAGACAGCGACTTGTGGCAGTGCTGCTGTCCGACCCCCATGCACCCTCCTGTACGGGTGGTCCTAACAGCTGCTACAACTGTTTGTAAATAGCGGAAGTACAGCCCTTATGTATCATACGTATGTCCATCCACCAATTTCTTTGCAGTAGGCTTATTCATCTTAGTACGATGACTAGGGGGAAAGCTCTGATTGTTTGCCACTCAATATGGTTGCAGCCCTTGCTGAGGCACCAGTAGTGGTGAAGCAAGCTGATTTTGCATGATATCCAATGATTAACACATCATCTTTGACAGTTGTCCTTAGTGGTATGTGGTAATGTGACAAGGTGTTGAGTGTGCATGGGCAAGCTGTGTGGACGCCATAGTGAGCTGTACCGAATGTAAAGTGTATGCTTGTTTGTTTGCTGTGTCAGGATCTTGCCCTATGTGAAGGGCAATGTGGGGTTTGTGTTCACCAATGAGGATTTGAAGGAAATAAGAGACATGTTGGAGTCTTTCAAGGTGAGTTATGTGTAGACACACGTCTCTGTTACATGCACACACACGCATGCGTGCACGCACACACACAGTGTACCATTGGATGGCTATATCACCTGGTGCCTCCTCGACATATTTATCAAGGGTGCAAATGCCCCCCCCCCCCCCCCTACTGCTTATCTTACACGTTGCTGTGATGGTCAGTGATGATGAAGCTATGGATAGCCTCCAAGAGGCACTCTGAACCTGTAGCTGAGTGAATACATCCATGCTGCCTTCCTTCTGAGCTGACCTGCACACATTATCTGATTATGTGTTATAGGATCATAATGATATGGGATAGCCACTAGTTATCACTACTATTAATGTCACAAGGTGGACACGACGAGGGTGTACTGTAACTTCCTCCCCCCTCCCCCCTCCCTCCCTGCCCCTCTCGACAGGTACCCGCTGCAGCCAAGGCTGGTGCCATTGCCCCCATCAGTGTCACCTTGCCCAAACAGAACACCGGACTGGGTCCAGAGAAGACATCCTTCTTCCAAGCCCTCTCCATCGGTACCAAGATCACCCGAGGAACCATCGAGATCATGGTCAGTGCGACTTCACTAAAGTCTGTGTCTCTAGATCTGCTCACTTCTCTTACCTTCCTTACTGCCTCTGTTTGCTGAACTCACTTCACTCTCCTCTCACTTTCTTTTATTCCCCTTTCAACCCTTTCCCCTCTCTCTGCTCCAATTTACCTTCCAAATTGACCTATTTCCAACCTTATCCCTCTCTCCATGTCTTCAACTTCTTCCCCACCCCCAAATCTACTTCCTTCCCTTGTGTGGTATCCACTTGTCACCCCCCTGTCACTGCTGGCCTCTGCAGAATGATGTTGACCTCATCAAAGAGGGCACCAAGGTTGGAGCTTCTGAAGCAACACTGCTGCAGATGTTGAAGATCATGCCTTTCAGCTATAGTTTGGTGGTACAGCAAGGTGTGTGTGTGGTGTGTGTGTGTGCGTGTGCGTGTGCGTGTGTGTGTGCTGATGCAGTAGAACCTGTCTGAGACGGCCACCTGTGGGCCAGCTGTAATTGACCATTATAGAGATTTAGAGAGGAGTCTGTATTACAGAAGTAGACAGCAATGTTTTAGTTCAATGTTGGTGCTGTTTGGGACCAGGGAGGCTGGCTGTTTTAGAGAGGTGGCTGCCTAACACAGTGACCATCTTAGACAGGTTCCACTGTAACTGCCAGATGTGTGACAGGTGTATTGCCCGCAGAGTGTGGGTGAATGGTGCCCGTGTGTAGTTTGATGTGGGTGAGGTTTATCAGTGCTTACTGTCCTCTGTCCCTGTTGCCTTGTCCACCGCATGCAGTGTATGACAGTGGGTCAGTCTTCCCACCGCATGTCCTGGACATCAGTGAAGAGGACCTCCTGAAGCGTTTCATGGAGGTATGGATGATTAGGCCAAAGGATTGGTGCATGCAGTGTTTCTGTGCAGACTTGTATGCACCACCCTTACTGATGCATATACATGCGTGTGTGATGTGTGGACAGAGAACGTGTGGAGATTTCTGTCCTTTCATTGTTCTGAGGCTATATATAAGTATTTCTTCCCAGCAGTGTATGCTGCACGCTTCTTGTAACACAACCGTTATGACAGTCATTTGTTCTGTTCACCATTCCTTCTACGAACCCTTCCCCCCTCACCCTGCCTGTGATTATATCACTATGTCTTCAAAGTTCCCTGAGGGTGACCCACTGATGAGGTAGTTCTACCTTACCTACTATGAGGCAGGCGTGGAGGGGTCATGTGACACATGTACAGAAATGCATGTAGAGTGCTACTAGGCTGTTCTCAGTGGTACCCAGCCACTTTGGTCCTGCGATGTTTTGAGGGACATTGTCAGTTGCCCTTCTTGAGTAGCCATTGCCTTCACCATGCATTGTGGTCCATACAATAGGGAGCCCCCCCCCCCTCCCACACAGTCCAGCCCCTCATGGGCCTAACCCCTGCCCACCCCTCATCACCCACCCCACTGATTGTCCTTCAAGCTGCCTCACACTCCTCCTTATCCCTTCCAGGGAGTGACCAATGTGGCCTGTATGTCTCTGGGCATGAACTATCCCACTGTGGCGTCAGTTCCACACTCCATGGCCAACGGCTTCAAGGTAAGCGTTGTGCGCTACAATGATGGAGACAAGTATTACACATTGTGTTTCAACAAAGACAAGAGATGTCAACTGTTTGGCCAATTGCAGATAACTGCTTTCTTGCCCTAGATGGTGCATGTGTGTATTTACTTTGTGCATGGATTCCTTATTTAATGCTTGTCATATGTCTTATCCAATTTAATGTGAGCAATTGCTGTAACAATGTTCCACTTCAGTGGACTAGTGCTAGT
Organism: Ianthella basta; assembly: GCA_964019415.1. NCBI lineage: Eukaryota > Metazoa > Porifera > Demospongiae > Verongiida > Ianthellidae > Ianthella > Ianthella basta. The sequence goes on along the minus strand of OZ025885.1, from coordinate 4,189,417 downwards.
CCTTTGGGTTGCCTCCCTTCATCCCTTCTCTACTTACCCACTTGTAGAATGTGCTGGCCATAGCGGTAGCCACCGACATCACATTCAAGGAAGCTGAACAGGTAAACTGTGTGTGTGTGCATATGTAAGCGTATGTGAGTGTCACTAGCAGCCATGTTCCTCTGCTTTGGTACACTGGAGCCAATGATTAAACCAAAGTGCTTTGATGAATAACTGTGATGATGTCCAATATCTTTCCTGCTGTTCTATGAGGCTCCAGTACTAAGTGCACACACCACTGGTGTCCACTTGGTCCCAGTTGTGTACAGACTGTTGTATCAACTCTGTATTGTTGTGTGCATGTGTGTACAGGTTTGTGCGTGTGATGTGTGCCTGTACTGTACATTTAGGCCTTCCTCGAGGACAGAGTGTCCTCATTCTAACGCTTGGTGTGATTAAATATGTCTAAAGTGTCCACTTACTATCCTGTAGTACAATTACTGTTTCATGACTTGCTGGGGTGTTCCTTGACCTCAATGTGTTGGATATGCAGTGTGTGTGTGTTTGTACGTACGCATACACATTTGTACGTATACCCATGGTTCTCCACATCTTTACCTCCTTCCGCGCCAAAGGTCAAGGAGTACCTGGCTGACCCAAGCAAGTTTGTAGTGGCAGCTGCACCAGAGGCCACTACTGATGGTGGAGGTGGAGGGGAGAAGGAGGAGGCGCCTGCCAAGGAGGAGAGCGAGGAGGAGAGCGACGACGATATGGGCATGGGTGAGCACATGGGTGGAGCAAGTGGGTGGGGCAAGTGGGTGGGGGTGGAGTGGACAGAGAGGCTGAAAGTTCAGGAGAATGGAATGGATACAGTACGGGTAGATTGAAATGATATGCAACGAGGATGGGGAGAATGAAATGATGTGCGATAGCAAAGTGGGTTTTGCATGGACAGCTCTTACTGTAGACAGCTGTCACAGTGCAGCTGGTTGTGGTCTGAATAGGACAACCACTCCACCTGTGGTCTGATATCCTTGAATCAACCCAGTCGAGATATTTTGTCTGAACTATAACACAACTCTGATGTTGGCATAATAATGTATAGTGGAGCCTAGTGGAGCCTAGTGATGTAATGATTCTGGAGCAGATTGGGCAGGCTGTCATCAATCTAACGTGTGTGTGTGTGTGTGTGTGTGTGTGTGTGTGTGTGTGTGTGTGTGTGTGTGTGCTTGCTCGCTCACATGTGCTACGTGCTTCATTTGAAGCCCTAGTGGTGTACGTATTACAGTGGCTTAGTTCTCTGTTGGTTGATCAAGTGCCGTCACAAGCATTGTTTCTTCTCCCTGCAGGTCTGTTTGACTGAAATGGGTAGCTCAATTGAACTTTAACTGTCGTGCAGTGAAATGCAATGAATATGTATTTGGATGCTGATGGCAATGGCATTGCATGCAGCGACATCTCTTCATTTCAGACAACTTGGCCAGGGTGGGGGAGGGCAGGCCCAAGTGGCCTGATTAGAGAGGTGCCCTTAATTCAGCTTTACATGGAATAATCCAATAGGTACTACATACGTAACGTGCCATTATACAGAAATTCCAATGTGTGCATGCCTATTGCACTGTATTAGCAGTACTGTACATAAATTATACTCATATGCTTGCAGTACAGTAAGTATAAATACAGTACAAGAAATGTGTTTGGATTTATACTCACAGACATGGACAAAGTTTACAATTGCGACCACTTTACCTGTTCGTGTGTTGCATGCGACACACACCACAAATATAGGGAAAGTGTGTGCTTGTGTGCAGGTCTACCGTGACAGCAGTGTGCACGCAGGCTATATTTGGTCATATGTCTCATAGTCAAGCAAGTTGTCTTTGAGCAGTAGGACGATTGCCACTGTTAGGACTACAGATATGCACTGTGGAAAGGAGAGGAAGGGAGGGGAGAGGGCAGGCAGGGAAGGGAGGGAGGGAGGGGAGAGGGCAGGCAGGGAAGGGAGGGAGGGAGGGGAGAGGGCAGGCAGGGAAGGGAGGGAGGGAGGGGAGAGGGCAGGCAGGGAAGGGAGGGAGGGAGGGGAGAGGGCAGGCAGGGAAGGGAGGGAGGGAGGGGAGAGGGCAGGCAGGGAAGGGAGGGAGGGAGGGGAGAGGGGAGGGGAGGGGAGGGGAGAGGGCAGGCAGGGAAGGGAGGGGAGGGGAGAGACACAATTTCAGTTATTTTGCATAAATATGGACCATCAGCACCTCAACCAATGTCCATCCCACGGCCACAGCATGCACTAGTGCGTAGGTAGGTAGATAGGTTTCTGAGACACAAGACAAGTGGATACTGACCATCAGTATGCTGCAGATGAAGGCAAAGGACGAGGTGATATTGGTGAAGTACAAGTACCGGTTCTGAATGACTCCAGAGCAGCCCTGGGGGAGGAGGAAACACAAGGACGGTTTCAGGATCATAATAGCAACACTGAAGGTTTTATAGTCAATCTGGGTGTACATTGTTGGAACAAGATGTCATAGACACACTATTAAACATGTACACACCATGCACATGCACATGTAAGATATTACAAATGCATGAATGCATGCACAAAAAATACCTTTCTCAAGCACTCCCTCTCCTTACTCTTTTCTTCCCTCCTCTCCCCCAACTTCCCTCCCATTCCCCTCCTCCCTCCCAACATCCCTCCCATTCCCCTCCTCTCTCCCAACATCCCTCCCATTCCCCTCCTCTCTCCCAACATCCCTCCCATTCCCCTCCTCTCTCCCAACATCCCTCCCATTCCCCTCCTCTCTCCCAACATCCCTCCCATTCCCCTCCTCTCTCCCAACATCCCTCCCATTCCCCTCCTCTCCACTATCCTCCTTCCCTCTTACCCTTACCTGCGAGAAGTACTTCTTCTGATCCACCTCAGCTGCTGTCACGTCCACCCCAGTACAGGGGGAGGAAGGGGACCACTTTGAGAGGTCACAACACGAAGGTGGGACACTGTTGGGGTACGAATCATTCTTCCCAGGAAAGTGAACTGTGTACCAGTCTTTGAGAGACTGCACACCACAGCAAGATTCCTGGGAGGGGAGAGGAGGGGAGAGGGAGGGGAGGGGGAGGGGAGGAGAGGGGAGGGGGAGAGAGAAAGGGGAGAGAGGGAGGGAGGGAAAGACACTACTGAACTTTGATGTTCATCGCTGATACAGTAGATCCAGGGTGAAATTGTGCATTGCTGTAGATTGACACAAAGTGAGCCACTTCAGATGAAGAAAGAGGCTGTCAGCAAACAGAACACACTATTAGAAGGAGGAGCACACTCCAGTCTCTACACAGTGTTTGCACCAGTGTGCACACCTCAGCCCTATTGAGGCGATTCCTCCCATCACTACTGGAGATGTGTGTGCAACACAAGCTCTGAAAACAATACTGTAGGTGAAGGAATCAACATCTCCTTCCACTACAAAGACTGCATCTCATTTACATTAGCCATTTGCAGGAACCATGTATTCCATTCACAGTGGCCTATTCACTCGAGTATACAAGCAGGCCATGTACCACTTTCAATAATTTCCATTCAATTTCGATGCATCCATTTCATTTGATCTCCAACTTACTGTGTATCCAATTCAAATCATTTCAATTTCAATACCAATACCTCGGGCCTAAATATGGCACGAATAAGAGATTCCCTACCAAAAGGACAAGTGACCCATTTGCCCAAGGGTACAACCCCACTTTCACTCCACACACTGACCTCCCATGGCACACAGTAAGCTGTATGTACATCCATATTGACTGAGCTACGTACATCCAATACAACGGCTCACTACCATACATCCCAACCATTCTGTCCCCATTTGGAAAAGTAGTGCAGACACAAACCTCTGCATATGCCCATTTGCAGCATGTGTAGATTGCAATAGACAAGCACGCACAGTAACATGCCTGTAGGTATGTATAGTGTTAAAGCAGCAATGGGCAATATTGACATCTCACCTCTATCTGGACCTTGTTCCACGCACTGAGGTAGTCCTGGCTGTGGGGGTCAGAAGCATTGGTGTGCTGGAGGGTTACATTGGCGGCCCCAGGGATATCGGAAGTGTACTGTGTGTGTGTGTGTGTGTGTGTGTGTGTGTGTGTGTGTGTGTGTGTGTATGTGTGTGTGTGTGTGTGTGTGTGTGTGTGTGTGTGTGTGTGTGTGTGTGTGTGTGTGTGTGTGTGTGTGTGTGTGTGTGTGTGTGCAAGTGTGCGTGTGTGTGCAAGATAGAGAGGCCAGAAGATGACAGATGGAAGGATGCACTGTACATCAAAGCATAGAAACATACAGAGGCGACTGTTACCTACGCAATGTGCACACACACACACACACACACACACACACACACACACACACACACACACACACACACACACACACACACACACACACACACACACACACACACACTTAACATACACACAATGGTACACCATTGGTGCAGTACATCCACCCACCAGCCCCATGCACACAAACACCACTGCAGCCACCACACACACACCTGCGGTGCCACTGCCCAATAAAAGATAGCTGCCGAGAAGAAGATGAGCAAGACAAACCCAAGAATGATTCCATGCTACACAGAGAGGCAGTAGAGCACATGTAACAGTACAGACATCACATACGTACTAGAGGACAGGGAAGTCGGTCAACATGGCAGAACACACGGTGTCATTTTATACTTGAATGGTTGTGAAGAGAGTAATAGTCAGAGTGGGTAGATAATTCATACATTTATGTATATGTGCGTGCGTGTGTGTGTGTGTGTGCGCATGTGTGTGTGTGTGTGTGTGTGTGTGTGTGTGTGTGTGTGTGTGTGTGTGTGTGTGTGTGTGTGTGTGTGTGTGCGTGTGTGTGTGTGCGTGTGTGTCACCACTTACCACAGTCAGCAGAATCTTCCCCGGTCTCTTCTTTGCCAACACAACACCAAAGACTCCCAGTACAATGCCAATCACTACCACGATGGTGGTTGGGAGGAGAAGGTCCGTTGGACGGAGGATCCCAAATGTTAGGATTTCATACACATACTGACTGCTGACCTAACACAAGTAGAGCGGAAAGGTGTGCACACCACACACACACACACCACTCACATCACACCACACACAAAGTCCTGGTCTGGTGTCACAGTACCATGCACAATTCAGAACAATTCAGTGTGTAAGAAGTGACAAGATGACGGCAGGTGACAATGATGGTATCGTGCTGACTAAAGCATACACAGTACAATGCTGTCAGTGAAACGACATGAAATGTACACTGAGTGGAAATATGGAGGCTCTAAAGTGGAATTACTACATAAATGTGTTGTCCATGTTAGTGTAATGATATTGCAGTGTCTCTCTCCGCCCCAGTCAAAATAAGGGGAACACAGCACATTAATTTTGATTGGGTGTGCTTCTCTACTTGTCACAGAGGCTGCTCCATGCATTACAAGCTTGCATGGTTTGAAAGACTGCATACGTCACATCACATTACAATAACATTCATCTTTACACAATGGTACAGCCGCATTTCAGAATGGTTGGCCAAAATGCCAAATAGCAATAGCAAATGGCAGAATGGTCACTGAATGGCATGACGTCACTATTAGTTCTACTGCTTGCCATTACGTCACACCTACTGTCCAGTACTGCCATTTGCTATGACATCACGGCATTTGCCATTTATCTTTTGGACAACCATTCTGAAATTGCCTGTATATGTACATAGGTAGTATAAATCTAGTGCGCAATACAACTCACACTTAATACAATTGCCACAATGAATGCAACCAGAGACAGTACCTGCATGGAGCAATCATACACAACCTTCTAAGCAGAGTAAGATCGCACATACGTAGCCATAGAGCAAAGTAGGAGCACACCACACACGCACACTAATCAGGTCTACAGTACCTCGCAGGACGCAAGTGAATAAGCACAAGTTCCACACGAGTGGACGCTCGAAAACGAAACAACAGGAGACTAAGGCCGAAGGCAAATCACGCACAAACACAGTGGAATTGGTCGAAACTAGCAGTGAATTCGTACATCTAGAGGACAGAACATCACTCAATGAGTCTTGCAGCACAAAACTGGGCTAGCCCTCGGAGTGGCTTCTTGAGCTCTAGAACCAGTGAGAACCGCGCGCCGGTAGAGTATGACAGATCGGACTATCACAGAAAGACACCCATCCCCTCTCTTCTAGCAGCACCGGCTCACGTACAGCTGTCAGAGCATTCACTATCAGGAGGAAGAGGCGGAGGTACTGCGCAACTAGTTCCCTTCGAGTCCGAGCCATTTTGTTTTCACGTGACTGGTCAATATTTCGAACGTGTGCAAACAAAAATTGAAAGTTTACGTGTATTAATTTTTATTAAAAACCATGCGTCATCACATTGGAATTCAAACTCACACCATCATGCATATTATGGTTTGAGACATTACCGCAGCTGGTTATAATGCTCCATCCAGACAGAGATGGGAAGGAGTGGAGAGGAATGAAAGAGCATGTATGGAATGCCAGAGTGAAGCTGCCACTGGCTGTTACGGTGCCCGCCTGGGACCACCTCAGACTGCCCATGGTGGAAGAAGTCAGTCATTGTGATGGTTTCATGGACAGAGCCTCAACAAGCAGGCTGCTTTTGTTTTATCCACAGCATACACTAATCATGATGTATCATGCAATATGTGACGTGTGATTCATACTGCTTCTTGTATATTTGCATATCCACAGACAGAGCTAGTGTTTGTTATTCACTGACCCTAACATATGGGCTGTGTGATAATACATTAGACCTTTTTGTGTGTCCTAGCAATGCACTTTAACAATAGGATTGAGTGATATATACCAGTAAATTAAATGCAAACGCACACACATAATTATGCATCTAGTGCTGGGAACATTAGCTAACCATTTCAATTCACAAACATTAGCAATGACTCATCATTTACTTGCATTCTAAAATCAGAAAATAAGTCAAGAAGATTAAATTATATATTCATAAAATAATAATTATTTCAATGAATACATAAATTAATACTACTTCCAATGACTGAAGACAATTATATTATTGCAGTTGAATGTTTGATAGCACTGTGAGGACTGCAGCAGTGGTGAGCCCATTCATGATGAACCCTAGCAGGCCGAAGCAGGGGTACCCTATCCAGGCATAGAGGTAGCCGCCCAGCGAAGGAGCAAAGGTGCGTATCACCGAGTTGGAGGCCATGTTGAGCCCAAGTGCAGTGCCCGTGTCTCCCTCGGGCACCACCTTGGTGATGGCACTGTTGGTGATGACGTTGAGGAGTGCTCCAGCCGCAATCATGGGCGGCATGAGCATCACCAGGTAGCCCAGGGTATCAGCAAACATCTGCAAATGGAAGGGTGAGAGGGTGAGAGGGTGAAGGGTGAAGGGTGAGAGGGTGAAGGGTGAGAGGGTGAAGGGTGAGAGGGTGAGAGAGTGAAGGGTGAGAGGGTGAAGGGTGAGAGGGTGAAGGGTGAGAGGGTGAGAGAGTGAAGGGTGAGAGGGTGAAGGGTGAGAGGGTGAAGGGTGAGAGGGTGAGAGAGTGAAGGGTGAGAGGGTGAAGGGTGAGAGGGTGAAGGGTGAAAAAGGGTGAAGGGTGAGGGGGTGAAGGGTGAGAGGGTGAAGGGTGAGAGGGTGAAGGGTGAGAGGGTGAAGGGTGAGAGGGTGAAGGGTGAAAAAGGGTGAAGGGTGAGGGGGCGAAGGGTGAGAGGATGAAGGGTGAGAGGATGAAGGGTGAGAGGATGAAGGGTGAGAGGGTGAAGGGTGAAAAAGGGTGAAGGGTGAGGGGGTGAAGGGTGAGAGGGTGAAGGGTGAGAGGGTGAGAGAGTGAAGGGTGAGAGGGTGAAGGGTGAGAGGGTGAAGGGTGAAAAAGGGTGAAGGGTGAGGGGGTGAAGGGTGAGAGGATGAAGGGTGAGAGGATGAAGGGTGAGAGGGTGAAGGGTGAGAGGGTGAAGGGTGAAAAAGGGTGAAGGGTGAGAGGATGACAGGGTGTAAGGGAGAGACAGTGTGTGGTTGTGGGGGAGGAGGCATGGGGGTAGCCTATCCTGTGTGCATTTGAATCTGACCATGCAGCTTGCATGCTCTGGATTGGGTCGCGGGTGAACACTCTCACAACAAAGCAAGAAGTTGTACAGTTTCTTAATATCATGTTTTACGTCATCTATACAGTGGGACGTCCTAACCCTGCTCCTATGTACAGTACATTCACAGGTGTATGATTGTATTGCATCTGTAAACACGCAACTGAAGCACGTTTAACTAATGTAATATGTGGACATATGCCACACGCCCAGCTGTGCTTGCTGCAGTGCTGAGGTGCTCACCAGTAGAAAGTAGCAGATGGTAGTGGTGGCCAAGGAGACCTTTATCAGCAAGTTCTCTTTGAAACGGCTTGTTAAAATCTTGATGCCAAATCCTTGCATCAGCTGTAGAGTATAGAAAGGAAGGTTATGGTGTGTGTGTGTGTGTGTGTGTGTGTGTGTGTGTGTGTGTGTGTGTGTGTGTGTGTGTGTGTGTGTGTGTGTGTGTGTCTGTGTGCGCGCGTGTGTGTGAGTGTTTGTGTGTGTGTCTGTGTGTGCACACATGTGTGTGTGTGTGAGTGTAAGCACGTGTGTATGCATGCACACGCAGCAATCCATGCTATAACAGCCAAATCAGAAGTTGCACACAAAGTAAAGAGTAACTAATACCTGGCTAACGATGGGGCACACATTTAATGATGTTGCCCAATAGTCAATAGTAATGAACACACACACTCACAATACGTACATAGATGTGTACATATGT